>JAVIWB010000797.1:0-175102 GCA_031893035.1 Dermolepida albohirtum | reverse complement strand
CAAACATCCCTTTTAACACCGTACCACTAATCCTGATTATATATAGTTGGAATTATCGTACAATGAGAGAGAGAGATGCAATATAGACAATTATAGTTTCGACGAACTCAAAAGAGAAACTCTTCACAAATTCGATGTCAAAATTCTGAGACGTAGGCTTCAGTGGTGAATTTTATTAAAACTAACACGTTTTTGGTTAAAATTCCTGTTTTCTTACATCTTCTTAAAGGATAACAATTTATTTGAAAAACTCTTTAGCGTGTATTGTTCTTTAAAGTGTGGACAGACTATATATTAGAAATAAAATACTTATATATGATAATGAAAGTATTATCACATTTTCAAAGGATTATAAAATTTAGATGAGGCCGCAAAAGACTTAAAGAAATGTAATTATAATCCAGACACTCATAATTTAAAACAGAAGGATCCTTTCAATATGTAAAATACATAGAACTTAAAGAAGAGGTGAGGTTGCCAACTGTTAAACTAACATATCTAATACTGTAATTAGTTATATATAATGTATGCACGTATGTGAATGATATTTATGTTTATGTTAATATAGTAATGGTATTTATAATATTATTTCATATTATTAATATAAAAAGTTGTTTAGATTTAGCTATGGAATTCGATGATTCACAAAATCCCTGACATTTAAAATAATTAATCATACGAAGTTAGTTGTGTTAAGTTTTGGTCGAAACAAAAAGGAATCCATAAATCAATCTTTATTAATTGATGATAGTGTATTAATAACACGAAAAAAAAGATAACAATAAGTGGCAATTTATTCTAGAAGACTGCTTAATATTTAGTCAATTATAAGTACGCATTTTTTTAATATTGTCAAGAAAGAAACAGGATACGAAATAAAATATGCGTGTGTAATATGAGGATGGTTATAAGAGTGACTTGGTTTGTATTCTCACAAATACAAATTACGATACGAGGTGCATTCTGAAATTAAAAATTTAATTTAAATAAAATTAAGAATTGAACAGCCTTTCCATATTTTATTCATAGCATTGTTAATAAATATAAGGAAAGTATTCCATAAAGCTAAAACCTATAATTCTTAGGCATTTAAATAATATGAATTGGCTGAAGTTTTTGATATGTACATATGTAAAGGGTGTTTCAAATTTCGCGGCAAATTTTTTAAAGAATAAATAAAACACATAATTTGCATTCACTTCCAAAAACTTTATTGATAATTGAAATATTAGTTATGACATTTATACGCGAAAAATAATATCTGCCAAATGGCCTCCTCTTGCAGCTCCACAGACGTCCACTCTTTTGTTAAAATTTTTAATGGCATTTTGACATAATTGAGGCTCTATCTCACCAATGACACGAATAATTTCATCTTTCAAAGCCGGAATTGATTGTGGATTGTTTTTATAAATCCGACTTTTCACATAACCCCAAAGAAAATAGACTAACAGTGTCAAATCACATGATCTTGGTGGCCAATTAACATCACCGTTTCTTGAGATTACACGTCCAGGAAATTTTCCTCCCAATAAATCAATTGAGTCGTGTGCAAAGTGAGGTGTAGCGCCATCCTGTTGGAACCACATATCCTCTAGATCAATATTTAGTATAGTTATGACATTTATACGCGAAAAATATCTGCCAAATGGCCTCCTCTTGCAGCTTCACAGACGTCCACTCTTTTGTTAAAATTTTCAATGGCATTTTGACATAATTGAGGCTCTATCTCACCAATGACACGAATAATTTCATCTTTCAAAGCCGGAATTGATTATGGATTGTTTTTATAAATCCGACTTTTCACATAACCCCAAAGAAAATAGACTAACAGTGTCAAATCACATGATCTTGGTGGCCAATTAACATCACCGTTTCTTGAAATTACACGTCCAGGAAATTTTCCTCCCAATAAATCAATTGAGTCGTGTGCAAAGTGAGGTGTGGCGCCATCCTGTTGGAACCACATATCCTCTAGATCAATATTCATTAATTCAGACCACAAAAATTCGGTTATCATCCGATATATATATATATATATATATATATATATATATATATATATTTCTCATGAATAATTCGTGGATTTTACTCACCCCAGATACGGCAATTTTGTTTATTAACATAGCCACCAAGCTCAAAATTTTTTGAGAAAAATCAGCTGGTGATTCATTGATGAAATTGACGAATGAACGACATCTTAAATGATCTAATGGCTTCAGTTCCTGTGTTATTTGAACCTTATATGCCTTCAGAGCTAAATCTTTGTGTAAAATACGCTATGTTGTTGATCCACTAAGTTCAAGTTGTTGTGAACGTCGTCTAATGGACATTTCAGGATCTTCAGCAACACTTTCACGAACCAAACTAATATTTTCTTGTGAACTACCACTACCACTGTGTTTTGCACTTTTTTGATCTTCCACAGAACCGGTCTCTTGAAATTTTTTAATAGTTCGACCAATAGTGCTTTCAGATGGACAATTATGTAATTCACGTAATTTTCTAAAAACTCTTTTCACATAACGCTAATTTTCATAAAATAATTCAACAATTTGAACGCGTTGTTGTACCGTGTTCAAAGCGAACTGTCATACATCACACTTTTTTAACGCCCACATACCCAGACAAATTCAGTGCGCCATCTATATTTTATTTATTCTTAAAAAAACCGCGCAATTTGAAACACCCCTGAGGTCCCCTGACTTTTTAACATATTTATGAAAAACAAAACAAGTTAATTACTGCCGAACAAAACAGTGACCACGACGATCGTTTCGTTCAGTTCCAGAGCTCATCAGATAGTCAGGTTTTTGCTTACGTAAGATAATTTTATAAGATATGTATATGTTACACTTTTGGAACTACTAGTTTATAGGTTTCGCAATATGACATCGTGTTGTATTATTACGTGCATTTTGCTTCATCTTTTTATAAGAAATGTAGTGGACTATTTTTTTAGATCATTATGTGATGAAACACTAAAACCCTTACTCTCAGACTTTGAAGAATGCCATAACATTCTTTTTAGTTTATTGGATTGATAAAAGTTATTGAACGTTCATTTATCCTCTATTTTTTAAGAAAACAATTTTTTCACTACGCTCGTCTTCGAACCCCATATTATACATTCTAGAATGATCACTAATTGCAATGTTTATGTTTAATTATTTTTAATACGTACAATTTTTCGGTGTTCCATTAAATAGTGTATAATCCAAAACGAAACATTTCTCAACATGCAATTCATGTTAAAGGATTCTGTGCATTATTGTGGAGCCACTATCAGCGTCTTTTTATTATTATATAAGTATGCTAGGTGCTATCTGCTTTCAGTTTGTAAGCATGGGTTATGTTTTGTTTTCACAGACCTGTGAAGTTCTCGAAAGCATTTGCAGATAAGTATTTGCGAAGGTGAAACGAAACCGATCCATACATTGCAGATAAAGCCATTTTAAAAGCTTCTAGAATAAGCAAGCCTAGTCAATGGCTTTTTCTAGCAACAATTAAATAATGTTTCCAATATTTTTTCGTACCTTCTATTTACATATGACCGTGATTAATAATTAAACACTGATTACTAGAGTGGGAGTGGTTAGTAGAGAGGCGCGCGCTTGATGGTAGGTACGAGGGTGGTCCCAGAAGTGCCCGACCCTACAAAGAAAACACAAAAATTTTCGAAAGAAATATATTTATTTTTCAACATAATCTCCTTTCAGCTCTATACACTTTTCCCAGCGATGTTCAATAGTTCGATACCCGTTTTATAATAAGAACTGTCTTGCTCCTCAAAATAGCCATTAATTGAGAGAATAAATCAAGCAAAAACGGCCGCATTTGGCTAAGAAGAAAGTGTTTCATCAAGACAATGCACTAGCTCACAAATCCGTTATTGCAATGGTATGAGGTAGCAATTCAAACTTTAATTCATTGATTTTGGCCATTGCAATAATGGATTTGTGAACAGTGCATTGTCTTGATGAAACTGATTCTGCTTCAATTTTAGAAGCGGAAATTCACAAATAAAAACATACTTACTGGGTTAGGTAATGGTTGTTTTTTCGACATACGTAATCGCATACATAATAATTTTATACACCGTACAAAACTTCGCAATACAAGTCAATAACTTCAAACGCAGACGCAGACTGCATTACATACATACATATCAGCAACGAAACTCCTTCTAGGGTTCTTGGCGCACGCTCAATGATGCGCTGACTGAATTTCCGCATTCTACTGATTACTAATACCGATATTTGCCGATCATTGCTAGTCTAACGAAATAGTGTCTCCCGCTCGGCAAATCGCGATTGTTCCTGTAGAAAGGGCAGTATCTCAAATGTTGTTTCAGGTTTCTTCGTAGTTTGCGTACCTTACTGCCTAAGTTTCGTGACGGTATAGAACTTGAACGCATGCCCAACGCAATTCTTACAATCACTGAGTTTTACGTGTGTCAATAATTTCAGAGTGTCCCTCGTATAATTAAATTATTTTTGACAATTATGTAGAATTGCAAGTCATTCTACCATTAGGTCATTGTTTAATAGTTATGCAACAGCTGAATAAAACTGAAGTTCCGGATGTTTTAATTCCTTTCTTTTTATTAGCAAAAAATAACAAAGAAAATCTAAGATAAGATATTTCCTATATTTCACGCAGATTCCTAAGAAATATCCGGTTCTAATATCTTTATTGACGTAACAAATTACATCTGCTTTATGGGAAAATGATTAATTCATAACAAACGACATATTATAATTCCAAAACAGTTTTTGTACCAGCAGTCCTTCATTTCATTTGTATAGTTACACTATCCTTATATAATACTTCTGTTCTAGTTACACTTTTTATTTTTAATACATTTGTGTAATCATATATACAATCCGTCGCAGAGAAAACTGAACTTTTTTGAAATAGTAATTCTTAGTGGCGCCATCTGTTAAAAAAATATGCGTCAGTAAGGTAGATCTTTCACTAATATTACGTCAAAATATCATAATCACATTTGCATTATTAGAAGCAGAGAAATTGCACATAAAGTAACAGTATGTATTTGGCATTGGTCGAAAAATGAATTTTGAACAAAGAGCAAATATCTATCAAGTTCTGTTTGAAACTCTATAAATCGTCTACTGAAACGTTTAATTTGATGAAATGCGCGTTTATCACATACGAATGTGTATGTGTGGTATAAATGATTTAAAGACTCGTATGGACATAAATGACGACGAACATCCTGGTGCAAAAAATTTGTAGCTACGGAAAGTAACATTGAACTTGTGTGTGAATTTATCAGAAATGAGCCGAAATCCACGTAGCGATACGCGGGAATGGAATTAAATATTTGCAAAGATTCAATTCATCGCATTTTGACACAGCATTTGGGACACACGAGCTAACTGAATTCAATATTGTACAGACTTGATTAAAGACTCAAAAAAGAACTAAAACTTCAGGTATTCTATTGTTTTCAATATGATCCAGAGATCAAGCGTCAAAGCTCTGAATGGAAACATCCAAGCGAAGAAAGACCGAAAAGAAGCCGTTTGGAGAAGTCAAAAGCGAATGCAATGTTGATTTGTTTTTATGATTCGAAAGGCATAGTGCACAAAGAATTTGTACTAATTAGTCGAACAGTCAATGGTGTATATTATCTTGGTGTTATGAAGCGTCTTTTGGCGTATGTTCGTCGTGTGCGCCCTCAATATCGTGAAAATGGTAGCTAGCGTTTATTACATGATAATGTACCATCTCATAGGTCGACGCTTAATACTAATTTTCTCACTACAAATGGTATCTATCAACCATTCTCCGTATTCACCGGATTCGACCCTATGTGATTTCTGTCTATTCTCCAAATTACATTTGCCGGTGAAAGGACAGCGTTATGCCGACGTCGAAGCCATTAAAAAGGCGTCGACAGTGATTCTCTAAAGATTCATTCGACGTGTTAATTAACCGTGCAAAACATTGTATTGAAGCCGAAAGCGACTACTTTGAATAAAATAAATGAATTTAACCAAAATAGTAAGAAACATTTCTAAAAAAACTTAAAAATTCATTGGACATGTTAATTGACTGTGCATTGAAGTCAAAGGCGATTACTTTGAATAAAATAAATGAATTTTAACAAAATAGTAAGCTTTTTTATTTTAAAAAAACTCCGTTTCTTCTGCGACAGACTGTGTAACAAGAATTGTTATTTTTAAATTTTTAAAACCAACAATTTGTGTTCTATGATTGAAATTCGTAGTACAAATGAAGACGAATAATTATTAAATGCCCATTTTAATTTTGAATTCTACAATTTGTAAATGAAGACAAGATTTTGTCATATTCTTAAATAATATATAATATTTGTATCAAACTTGTTTGAAGCACCAAAACCTCTTCGCATTATATCATATTAACAAGCAAAAAAAGTTAAATATATAATTTATTAATGCATATTTTTTTCCTTCACATTATACCGTCTTGGTTTTAAAAAGATTATGTTACATATAAATTTCCTAGTCCAGTTCTTCTTTTTTATGAAATCCTTCTTGAAACACAAATAATATAAATCTTGATGTTAATGATACATATATCTTAACATCTTATGTAATAATTAGTTTTTTGACCTCTCCAGTTTAAACGCTCTACACCTCACGATGACCTTTTAATTATTTTGACGTCATTATTTGCTGGAAAAATAAATGCCTGTTATATTTATCCGGCTTGCTGCTCCTCTACTACTTGAATGTTTCGCTATTGACGTTCTTCATTTGTGTCAGGCCGCAGTAAATAAAAAAGATATATGACTTCACGTGTAAATTCTGAGGTCGACAAGGTGGTATGCTGCGATTTCTTGTATGTACGTGGTTACTATATTATTCTGGTTAGTACTCGAGGAAGATGTTATTAATATCGTTGCTTACAATTATTACTGAAGGTTTTTTCTTATAAACCCGTACTGCTTTAAAAAATCATTGAAAAAAAGAGCTACAAATCACAGGAGCTAATATATAACTTCTCAGTTCACGCATGTTTGCTTTGAAAAACAAATTTCGCAAAAATAGAACACATAAATTACTACGAAATGTGTTATAGCTGTCTTGTAATCATCGCAGTTAGATTATTTCTTTTGTTCATATTTTAAAGAAATAAAATAAATTTTGAAAATAACTAAAATTTCAATTTTCATGTCAAAGGATCTCTAATACAAAATACGAGGGTGCGCTCAAAAGTCCTTAGAATGAAAATTAATAAAAGAACTGTGCGACTTAATATTACGTTTATTTCACCATATAATCACTTCAGCACATTTGAACCAGCGATGATCCAAAATCTTTATGCCTTGATAAAATTAGAAACTCTCAAGTTTGTTAAATAAGCATCCACATCAGTTAAACATCGTTGTTTGTTAAAAATGTCTGATCTGCCAGATATTTTTAGGCGTGAGAAAACAGTAATCCGACGAATAAGACGAGCAGGCATGGTAATAAATCGAAGCTTAATTTGTTAATTTTTATATTTACAAAATTTATGTGTATTTGCGGCTACCATCTCGTGGAGAGCTTCTTCGTAGCCAAACTCTCATTAAAAATGTACTAGAGTACTAGGAAAGTTTTACAATATGACGCAACAATGAATCGTAGGAACCTGTTGCTACATGTTGAGACATATTCATACGTGCATAGTAGCCGCCGCGTTAATGGGTTCAGTTATTCATTAGCAGTGAGAGTGTAAAGTGCTTGCGATGGTGTCGTGGTAACGAAATGAGATAAGGGCAGTTTTGCGTTATAATTTCGTGCGTGGCTTAAACATAGACCAGTGCTTCGAAGAAATGACTTTTGCACTAGGTGATGTTTGTCCACATCGCACACCGATATTCAGGTGGTATAGAGAATTCCAAAGGGGAAATTTAACTGTGGAGGATGCTGAGAGAAAACGTTACTATTGTGAGAAAAATGCTTGGCGAGGACAGGCGAATGACCTACCAACAGATAGAGGGTACTTCAGGCCTAAATCCACTAGCAATCCGTTCGATTCTGCATGATCATTTGTACGTGAAGGAACTTTGTTCTCTCTGGGTTCCGCATCGACTGACTGAAGAGCAAATGACACGACGTGTGACTTGGTAGCGGGACATGCTAAAAAAGTTTAATAAGGGACAATCTCGGTATGTGAACAACATCGCGGGTGGCGAGACTTGGCTGTACTATTACGATGTGCCGACCAAAGCTCAAAACAAAGTTTGGGTCTTTGATGGTGAGGACACACCCGTAGTTGTCAGAAAATCCCGATCTTTAAAGAAGAAAATGATAGCTGTATTTTTCAAATCGAGTGGAATTGTGGAACGCGTCGTTTTGGACACACAGAACACAGTCACAGCTAAGTGGTATACTGAACAGTGCCTGCCTAAAGTCAATGGATCTATGAAGAACGTACGGCCAAAGTCAAGAATGGACACCTGGTTCCTCCATCATTATAATGCTCCAGCTCACCGCACCAAAGCCTGCATCGAATATTTGACGACGATAGGATTAAAACTTCTCGAGCACCCTCTCCTGAGTCCAGATCTTGCTCCCTGCGACTTTGCACTATTCCCGCATGTGAAAATAAAGCTAAAAGGGAGGCGGTTATCCAGTGATGAGGAAACTTAGCAGAACTGGTTTAAATATTGGTTTCGGAGGATGGAGAGGTGTATTGAGTGTAGAGGAAATTACTTTGAAAAAATTAAATAAACGAAGCTGTATTGCAAAATTTTCCTAGTATCCTTTGTATGTTTGCGCACTTATACATGTTTATAATTTACTTTATTTCTATCTAATAAATGCAAAAATAGATTCACTTTCAGTATCTTTACTTTAAAGATTTTTGCATATAATAGAGGAATATTAAATCAATACATACTGTTAATTTTTTTTAAATAAAATAGCGTTAGTATTAAAATAAACCGTGATGGCAATATATGTAAGTAATTGACAAAACGCCAGCAGTTTAATTTGCTTGAAAATCTTAAGCAACATACGTATGTACACTAACTTCTTAAAATATTTCATACAGCCTATCTGGTTGTAATAAAACGACCATAAGGATGTGATTAAAGATTTGAAACATCTTCTCTTATGAATAGTACCTTTTTGTATATTAGTGGTTCATAAATTCTGTAAGATCACTGAGCATGAAGCATAAACTTAGACCAACCCTCGAAAAGCTAACATCCTGCCTTATATCAGAGAAGGAACTTTATTGTTTAAAATTATCATTAGATTGTATAATAATAACTAACTAGATGTTATTAAAGTAAAATATTCAAATGCATGCAATTTATTATTTCACCTTAATAAAAGACACATTAGAATATCTAGTTTCCTAAGCAATTCACCAGTGCGTCGCGCAATCCTTTTTTATCGTTTTCTATTAATAAACGTTCATATAAGAAATTGTTTTCTATGGTGAGCATCTGCATAAAATAATGGGGATATATTCCTTAGGCTATTTAAGCCGATCCCTTTATACGCACACCACCAACCCTACATAGGTGCAACCCTTCTGTAACGTACTTGCTTGCAGGCCTTACGAGTAGGAAATGCCGTAAAAAATTAATAAATTACTTTAAAAATAGCCAACCACCCCATATGTACGTTGTCATGTGTATATCACAATCTGCGTTTGATTACATTTATTATGATATGGTATGTGCATAGTTGTGACAATTAAAGGTTTTTCAGTGTAATATTTTTGAGAAATTTTGACTGAAACTCGATAGGTCCTATTATTTAATATTTATACACTCCCGCTCATGGAACTATGGACACATGATTAAATTTTATATAACGACCATAAAAATTATATTAATGCCAATAAATAGCGATAGTATTATTATACCTTATTCTTAAGAAAATTTATATTCAAATGAGTATTGTATTTGTATGAATTCTTGTTAGTAGTACGGTCATTAAGAAGGGACTAAAGTCTAGAAATTTACCTGAAATGAGTCGATTGCTACCACCTTTTACCCATCAGTAGATCACTGAGCGTATTTGTATGAAGTTGTCTAATTTGTAAGCGAATAGTGTAATTTCTGTTTACGAAATGCCACGGGGAAAGCCGCTTGATAGTGGAACACGATCAGCGATACTTACTTTGCATTATGAGGTGTATTCAGTTGGCGGTATTGGCGAAAAATGAAAAATGAAAAAATCGACAGTGAATCTCACAATTCGTCGGTTTCAAGAAACTGGTAGTCTGGAAGACCGTGATCGGCCGAGACCATCGAAAGGTACTTCCAAAGCCGACGACGAAAAAAGCAAAGAAAAGCAAAAGAAATAGAAAATTAACAGCTGAAATAACAGTCGAATTTAATCAGGGCCGTGCTAAAAAAAATTCTGTGAGTACAGTGAAAAGACGATTAGTGGAAGCAAATTTAAACGGTCGCGTTGCCTCACGGAAATCGGGAAATAAACAGAAACGACTTGAATCTGCAAGGTTATACCGTAATTGGCCAATCGATGAGTGGAAGAACGTACTGTGAAGTGACGAATCGAAATTTGAAGTGTTCGGGCAAAACAGAAGAATTTTCGTCAGACCATCGGCGTGAGAAAAAATGTTGCCATATTGCATAGCTCCAACGGTTAAACATGGGGGTGGTTCTGTTGTAGTCTGGGGTTGTTTTTCATTAGCCGGAATGGGAGATTTGATAAAAATAGATGGTATTATGAGAAAGCAGAATTACCGAGAAATTTTAGAAAATCACGTTTTACCGTCAGGCCTGCGATTAATTGATAATAATTTAGAATTTATGCATGATAATGACCCCAAACACACGTCGTTGTTGTGTAAAAATTACCTTGAGGCGGAGAAAAATGAAAATATTTTGAAAGTAATGACATGGCGGCCTGAGAGTCCGGACCTCGACCCCATTGAATTATTATGGGATGAACTCGATAGAAGAGTTAGAAAGGAATGTCCAACATCGAAGGAAAAACATTATTTTACAAGAAGAATGGAATAACATTACACCAGATGTAATAAGAAAATTAATAGAAAGAATGCTCGAACAACAAAAGCTGTAATCGCCGCGAACGGTGGTTTCTTCGATGAAAGGAAAGTGTAATTAATATAATATTATTAATATAAGTATATTAGGAATAAGTTGAATGAATTGTAATTTTAATTTTTATTATATAAAGAATCAATCAATATCAATTTTTGTTCAATTTCGTTGATATTTTTTATTTTTTTTTTGTTGTTGCTTGATATATGTAGTTGCTGTCCATACTTCCGTGAGCGGTAGTGTATATTAACTCACGCATAGGAAAGAAAAGGTCCTCAGAAGTAACGAAACTTAATATTGACAATAAAATTCGACATCATTTATTTTAATGAACATTTTAATAATATAACGGATCATTGGACTTCCTATAACTTGAATGAAGTATGTGTACAATCATGTAGATTCGAATTAGTTTTAAAATCTATGATATATCCCATGCTCTAAGTGTAGTCGATTTGATGAATATATTATTACTATTATCAATATTATTATTATATAAGAAATAGCAATTTCAATATACATATCTATTTTTACATAACAATGTACTTTGCTTTAGATACTTCATATAACGTTTATATTTGTTTTTTTTAAATTTATCTCCTTCTTATTAATGGATTTTTCTGCTAAACAATTAATAAACATGCATAATTATTAATAACTATTTTAAAGTGTTTTTCATGGTAACGTAACAATAATCATTATGCTTAAAGATAAATTTAACAGGTAATTTTGCTGCATCACCTTGAACAGAAAACAGTGTTAATTAAAACATTAATTTACCGCAATTAGTGATGATATTGAAAAAATGTAGTAATTTACTATGTAATAGCTTCATGAACGTTCATAACATTGATAGGTGTGACTGAGAACTACCGCATGACATATAAGACTAGCAATATTTTTTTAAAATTATTTAAATATCAAAGAAATCGCAAATTGTATTATTTTGAACGTATTTGCACGTCTCCTCTTTGTTACGTAAAAACCAGCAAAACTGCTTTAGGTCTTATTATAATCTCAGTTTGAAATAAATTTACAGTAAATGCGCACTAAATATAAACAATTTTGCATTGCAAACAACTTCGAACCTTGACTACGAATAAAACAATACTCTCTATTTTAATTTGATATTACTATTTTGGAACAGATACAATACTGCAATGTTACACAATATCTAATTTTAGATGAAGTTGCTTAATGATATTTTGAAGGAATATTCCACAAATACTAAAATTACATCTGATTGCAAAAATTTTGGGTTTGCAGTTTTACAATGTATCAAATAGAATAATTCCGAGTGGAAAACTTAATTAAATGTTAATTAATTACATCATTAAGGTTGAAACCAAGAATAAGTCATAAGAACGACAGCTTGTGTAAACAATATAAAGTCCAAAAACATCGGATTTGGGTGTGCTTTGAAAATTATTATATATTTGTATTGCAATCGAAACTCAAGATTAACTGTTGCATTTTTCTGTACATGCATTACACAGCCTATCCCAGAGGAAACGGAACTCTTTTAAAATACAAAACGCTTACTATTTTCGTAAAATTCATTTATTTTATTCAAAGTAGTCGCCTTCGGCTTCAATACAACGTTTTGCACGGTCAATTAACATGTCGAATGGATTTTTAAGTTCGTCTTTAGAGATGTCCTTCAAGATCACTGTCGATGCCTTTTTAATGACTTCGACGTCGGCATAACGCTGTCCTTTCATCGGCATATGTAGTTTGGAGAATAGATAGAAATCACAGGGGGGCAAATCCGGTGAATAGGGTGAATGGTTGATGGTTAAAATGCCATTTGAACTTAGAAAATCAGTTATAAGCGCTGAGCGATGAGATGGTACATTATCATGTAACAAACGCCAGCTACCATTTTCACGATATTGAGGGCGCACACGACGAATACGCGCCAAACATAACAGCAAGATAATATACAACATTGACCGTTTGACTAGTTGGTACAAACTCTTTGTGCACTATGCCTTTCGAATCATAACAAATCAACATTATCTTCACTTTTGTGTGATGCCCGATGTGCTGTGGTTGTCTGTCCTTATCATATTGTACACGACGTCGATGTTTTTTCGAGTGACTGCAGTGACAGGCCGTCCTTTACGATGCTGGTCTTTAAGCGAAACACGCTCACGTTGGAACTCGTTTTATCTTCCAACAGTCGTTAAGGATTGTGCTTCTTCGCCAAACAATCGCTTGATTTTTGTGAACACTCTTGTCAAGTAAGACCGTCTTTAAAATCGAGAAAATTTTCGCGCGTTAATTCTATTTTTCGCAAAACTCAACTCAAACTTTATTTAAAAAATTACGAAAAAGAGACAGCAGCATATGGTAGCAATCTATAAATGCTATTCAAACTAAAAAAATCCCAGGGCATACGACAAAAATATTTGCGACAGCGCCACTACCCTACGAGAAGTAGCTGAACCGTAAAAATTTTAAAGCAATCTACAAATACGTAAGTGTCCAGAAATAAAAATTATATTGCGCTAAATAAGTTATTTTTAATTAACAATTAATGATTTATTTATATTCTCCAATTTAATTAGATTACTGTTATTATTAAAAAGTTACAAATAATGGGCAAATGTAACTTGGGCCGAATGGTCAGGCCATTAGGAAAGGTAAACATGTAAGTTGGGCTGATTGATCACACCAGCCCGCCATGGCTATATGTAATTTGGGCCGTTTTTAATTAAAACAAATTACTTTAATAATTTAATTTTATTTTCCTTATATATAAGATAAAAAACATTTGTTCTTGATTCTTATATTCAGGGACTAACCCTAATTTTTGGATTTTTCTCCACCAAGAGTGACTTAAATGAAATCTACACCCAACAATAACAATATCAGACCAAATTTTCTTTACAGCCATATGAATTGCTTTCTCAAAGTCCTTTGTACAATATCTTCTGTCGCTTTCCTTTTGCAAGCACTATTAACAATTTTCTTATCAATTTAATTTTCTTTTGATGGGTGGTTATGTTCAGAATTTTGCCATACTATAATTCTGTCACTTCCTTCGCCAACGGTAAGAAAGTACATGAAGTACTCTTGGAGGTACACCGCCATTTCCTTTCGCCACACTTCAGCAAGTCTGATTTACAAAAAGTATACGTTTGAAAAATCAAAAGAACTTAGCCACGCACACTAAAGATTTCTCGTAATTGACTCATGATATCTACACTTTGTGAACTAAATAACTCTTTGAACTCACAGGATGAATTGAATACTGTCCGTATATTAGGGGTTTTCCAATAAGGACTTGACAAATTTTTTTAAAAATAAAATGCAGACCATTTGAGATATTTCAAAAACTTTATTATCGGGTTGAAGTACAATCAAAATATTTATGAACGTTGTCGGCTTGTTGGCATAGATCAATGACTTGACGTAGCCCCAAACAAAAAAGTCTGGAGGCGTTATATCGCACGAATGAGGCGGCCAATCGACTGATCCATTTCTTGAGATAACACGCTCATCAAACTTACTCTTCAATAAATCGATTGTAACGTGTGCTGTGTGGCTTGTGGCGCCGTCCTGCTGAAACCACATGTTGTCCAAGTCCATATCTTCCAATTCGGGCCAAAAATAATCGGTAATCATGGCGCGATAACGATTACCATTCACAGTAACGTGACGATCATTATCGTCGACGAAAAAATATGGCCCTATGATGCTGCCGGCATGCAAACCGCACCAAACAGTTATTTTTTGTGGATGAAATGGTGTTTCATGAAGCACATGTGGATTTTCACCCGACCAATAACGCATATTTGGCTCATTGACGAACCCATTGAGCCAAAATTGAGCTTCGTCACTGAAAATGATTTTGCGATGAAATTGATCATCTTGGCGCATCTTTTCCAGAGCCCAATCGGAGAACGTACGTCGCTTCAAATTATCCATCGGCTTCAATTCTTGAGTCAGCTTGATCTTGTATGGGTGTAAACCAAGATCCTTACGCAAAATTCGCCATAAAGTGGTCTGGGCGATGCCCAACTTTTGAGAACGCCGTGAAATTGACTGATTTGGATCATTTGCTACGGACGTTTCAACGGCAGCGATATTTTCGACGCTTCGACCAACCCGTTGTCTCACTGGCACGGCAACATCATACAACGAATATGTAGACTCAAATTTTTGCACTAAACTTGTTACTGCCTGTCTACTAGGGCGAGAATTACGACCGAAAATCGGAGTTAACGCTCTTAAAGTAGCGGTCACCGACTCCGAATTTCTGTAGTCAATTTTTATAATTTACAGACGTTGTTCGTTCGTGTACTTTACCATGATGAAAATGTTAAGTTTACTGAATAAATTGACAGTGACAGTTCGATGATTAGTGAAAGGGTGCGTTCACAAATTGAATTAAAAGTTGTCAAGTCCCCCTATTGGAAAACCCTTTATTTATATAAATGGAGGAGAGTTTCTTTAAACTTATTAAATTAACAATTAGGTAAATAAAATCGTAAACTTCTAGAAACAATTAATATCCTACAATTAATATCCTACTTAATTACATAAATGCTTTTAATTTTAATCCCCATAATCATTCGGCCCGACTTACATACTAAGAATGTTATCTGACTAATCTTCGAGGATTAAATAATGACCATTGGCCCAAATTACAATCGCCCCAAATAATAGTTTTTAAAGTTTTCGTATTTTTAGTAATCCTTTTTAACAAATAGAAATGCTGGCAAATCCAACTAGTATTCTAAACCTTTTTCATCATAC
The DNA here is from genome assembly GCA_031893035.1 of Dermolepida albohirtum. Taxonomy (NCBI): domain Eukaryota; kingdom Metazoa; phylum Arthropoda; class Insecta; order Coleoptera; family Scarabaeidae; genus Dermolepida; species Dermolepida albohirtum. The sequence continues at coordinate 159,294 of JAVIWB010000797.1, read as the reverse complement.
GTGTCTCAACTGAACCTTGAGATTAAAATTTATCAATATTTTTGCTATTCTCCTGACTTTTGATTTCTGGAAGTTAATTTGTAATCGTAGCTTCACTAAATTATTTCCTACACGCGGAAAGTCTGCCATTACTTAAGAATCCTCCTTACATAGTTAAAAACATTATTAAAGTCTTTTATTATTCGACACAAAATTTTTGGATTTAATTTTAAAAGAAATTGACGAGTATCTGGATTATGTATATTTGTTGCCAGGTATATTCTATTTAGGACCAGTAACTACAAAAGATATTTACGTATTCTAGGTACCCCATCTTTTGAAAATACCTGAGGACATACTATTGTGTATATCCATCTTAAAAAATACGTTACGTAAATTTGATATAGAAATTTCACCCCTCTTGCAGAGCTTATCCATCTTTGTTTGGATGGCTCTCCTAGTAACGTACGTACTATTCATAGGGCGTACAAACAAAATCATCAATTCAGTGAGTAAATCTTCTTTTCCGTTGGTACAATATGAACTTGTTAGACTTTAAGATCATATAAATTTTATGAAAGTTCTCTATTTCATATCATAAACGTAATTAACGCATGTACTTAAGCAAATGTTAAAAATTATATTAGAAATGCCAACGCTGAATTGTAAAGTAAAACATCCGTATTAACAAAGTAAACAGAGAAGATTTATGATAATAACCTTTGCGAGAGATCATTAAGTATTTATGTATTGTCTACATGAAATTACTTTCACATCATTGGCATTAAAAATACAGGTATACGGAAGCTCTTTTAACTTCTTTCTCTTTTTTAAATTTATACACTGTATTACACATACATGTTCATACGTGGGCTTACTGTATTCATTCGTCCTAAATTTAAAACAGAAACTGTGTAGTGTACATGCACAGGTTCATGAAAATGAATGACATATTTTTTTTAGAAAATAATTAGCCAAGTAGCAAAGAAGCCTCGCGCTGAATTCAATTAAAATCCAGGTATTTTAATTTCTATTTGCAAGTGAACTTTCACGCGAGCCAATTAATCGCTTTAAATCGAGATAGTTTTCTTATTCATTCTTTCTTGTTTGGAGATAATCACCTAATTATTTTACACGAAAACAATGGGGTATTAAGTTCTCGGGACAAAAAGTTATGAATTCAAACGGGTATATACATAATAGTATTTTAAAAAGTCACATAATTATGTATATTATGTATAAGAGAGTAACTGTGAGTTTTATATTTTCTTATCAACGACGAACAAATCTACATAAAAGTGTAAATATTGCCATTTTTTCCTGACTTACAGATAGTACTGGGTAATTGAGAAAATAATCAGGTAACAACTAACTTTATTAACTGGATACATCATAATGACACGAGTTGATGAGGTAGGTGACAAATTCTATGTCATTCATATGATACGTATATTTACGTGGGCGTCTTTTAAGTTTTGCACAGTGGGACAGAGAGGGTACCCTCAAATCAAAAGTTTCAATGCGATACGTGTAGTGTTGTAGCTACAACGTACTGTCTAAATTGATAAGTTAGTTGAAAAATGGAATTAAACCGAGAACACTTTCATGGAATAATTTTTTATAATTTTTTCAACAAGACTACCTTGCCGAGTTGGTTTCTATTTCGGCAAGGAAGCACCATATCAGACGACAATTTCTTGTTGGTATGGAGAATTCAAACGTGGACGGATTAGTCTTAGCGACGATCCAAGGCCAGGTTCGCCAAAAACGGCAATCGCTCAGGAAAACGTCAGTGCTGTACGTAAGATCATCAACGAAGATCGACTTACGTAATATATCGCCAAATCAAAGCATTATTGAGGATTATAAAGACCTCAATTCCCAAAATTTTGCATAAAGAATTGTATGTAAAAAAATTAGCTTCCCGTTGGATACCGCATTTATTGGGCGAAGAACAGAAACCAGCTAGGGTGAATTGGTGTCAAAAAACTCGAGATCACTTCAACGCCGGAAAAAGTATACAACAATATCAGTTGTGATGGATCTTGGATTTACTCATACGAGCCAGAAAATAAACGCCAGTCGTCTGTTTGAGTGCTCCAAGGTGGGAAAAATCCGACAAAAACCATCCATTCCCGAAGTGTCTCCAAAAAGATGGTCGCGTTATTTGTCTCAAAAGCAGGTCATGTAGCAATAATTCCTCTACAAGATAAAAGAACTGTTACTGCCGATTGTTGTACAACCCTTTGTTTGCCGCAAGTCATCGCTGAGCTTAGAACAACCAACCCCGAATGATCAATCATCCTCCACAAAGACAATGCTAGTTCGCACACAGCACGCGAGATAATTGAATTTTTAACGCAACAAAACGTCGAATCGTTGGACCATCCTCCGTACAGTCCGGACCTAATTTCCAACTATTTCTTTACCTTTCCGAAAATCAAGAACGGACGCGTGATCAAAGGTTTCAGTCGATGCCTTCAAAAACACAATTTTTACTGTACAAACAAATGAGTGGAACAACTGCTTCCAAAGTTGGTTCGAGCGCATGCAAAAGTGCATTAATCTTCGTGGAGAATACTTCGAAAAACAATGAAATCTTTAAACGCTATCTACTGTTTTATTCCAGTTTTATATGCAAAACTTAAAAGACAACCCACGTAACATAACCACTACCATCCATATTAGTTCGAACACTCAAATTTAAAAAAAAGGGAAAACAGTTAAACTAATTTATGTCAAAATTTAAAATTTTTATTGCATTATTGTTTATAGATGTTTATAAAGTATAATAATAAAAATTAAAGTAATTCTAACGTCAAATAAACAAAGATATCTTAACCATTCCGCTCATCGAAGAAACTACCTTTTGCGTGAGGAATAGCCCGTACAATTCTAACTATGTTCTTTTGGCTTAGAAAAAAAAAATAATGCCTGGAGGCCATATCTAGAGAGTGTTAAGGCTCGGACAATACATGAATAGTAACGGATATAAAGTAGATTTTGAAAAACTCAATTTGATTTTTCATACAATCTTCTAAAAGATTAATACATTTGGTACATCGATGAACGCTTCTGTGCATTTGAAAAAGAATCTATTTTCGTGCTCTACTAAGGTTCAAAACAGAAAATACATCTCCATCGTCAGAAAAATTAGGTCTCTTCAATGCTTTGAGAAAAAAATGATATCTGGAGGCCATACCTAGAGCGTATTAAGGTTGTTCAAAATGTTCAAAATCAGCGTTGCAGGTGAAAGCCATTGAAACGCAATGCTTATAATCAGCGTTGATCTGGTGAAACAAAATTCCCCGTCTTCAGAAACTTTTGGTGAAAGATCTGTATTAATATGTGTCTGTAATGAACCATTTCAAAATGACCAGAAATATTATTGAGGTGATTGCGTATCCTGTACTTTCTAACCTAAGTGATGGACACAAATTTCATCCGCCGTCACAAATCTTTTCCAGATCTGTGTTAATTATTGTCAAATTTGTCTCAGTTGTAATTAGCCAACAACGATTACCACGTGGTCATTTTTTTTCACACTATCTTCGGAAGAAAAACTACATATTTCACTATTGTTCCACAAAAACTTCTTTTTGTTTCTTGTTAAGGACAATAATTTGTGAATTCTCATTGTATTATAATTTAACAAATATATATACGTTTTGATCTAATTTTATTGTTTGTATGTACATAGCTGTCGAAATTTTGCAGAAATACGAAAAAAATGAATTAGAAATAATAAAAACATTGTTCAGAACTGTTATTTCAATTATTAACTGATCCGTAACAAATTTTTACAAATATTAGCTTTAGCAATTTTGTAATCGCATCCGTGTAAATTATTTTAAACGAATTATGTATATATTTTCATCAATAATTTAATATCCATATTCCGTTAAGATAATGATTGAAATATAGTTTGAAAGCGGAAAATATACAAATAAAAATTATGAAACTACGATTATAAAAAAATACTAATGCTTACACTGGTCTATATAATAATTTATTCCATTATTTTAAATAAATATGCGTGAAACTTTATCGCTAACGGCAATTCTACATCTAGTTTTATAACAGTTTAAAAAGTTTTCATAACTAGACGATATTTAATGTCACTTTTACCCAAACCAGTCGAGAGTTATGTGTGTATATTTATGTTCGTCTTTCCTGAAAACCATATTTTACATACATACTTTACTACTGTAGCTGACAAAACTTCGCCGCCAGAAATTTACCTAACTTTGACGAAACTTTTATCATAATCTAGTTCGATATTTCCACCCATTTTCTTCGTATTTTTATCTTTTTTTGTTCGTTCCCCTCCTATACTTATAGTCGTCATATAGCACGTAATATTCCGTCTATAAATCATTTTTAAGGTACTGGAGAAATCAAATGAATTTAAAAGACCGGTATTGATCAAACAACAAAAGAAAATCGCCTGGAATATGACAGAAAGACATACAAAACGGGAGTCAGAAATAAATGAAAGAAAAGGGGGACTTCTTTTCACGACATAACAGAATTTTAATAGAAAATTCTTTAGGACATACTATCCCTTACAGTTTTAAACTGAATACTCTTTATACCCATTACCTAACAGTAAGGTTTTTAAAATTGCATAATATACAAAAGTAAATTGTAAAATATTATTATATAAATTAACCTTAATGTGTATCTACAATACATTGGTAATCCCTTGTGTCCCAAAATTAAGCACAACTTTACTTTTAAATTGAATTATTTATTTTTTTTACCAAGGATTTTAACCTCGCTAAAACGACAAGCACACTAATCGTTACCGACAAGATAGCCCTATCTAAGATAACATTTCCCAAACAGACTCAATGTTGGGCGTAAGGAAGATCTCAAAATATATGAAGAATCTCTGACCTACAAAATTGTTCTTGGACTATATACTGCCCGTTAAAAGAACATTTCAAATACGAGAAACAAATCTATCTCTTTTTTTTCCGTTCCTTGGAAGTTATTCGACTGTGATGTTCCCCAAAGCATTGCAGTCCTAATTTAATTTATTGCCCATTTCCAAAATATTACCTGTTGTACTCAATCGAAAACTTCTGTTTTTTATTGGGTCTTCTTTATGCTGCCCATAAAATGGCTCGTCTCTTTTGATCCGATATTTGACATTCTCGCAACATATGGTTTCCATTTTCTGAAACCATACTGCATAATCTGCAACTAAGTTTCCCATTATATCTGACAATTTTATTCAAAAATAGTATGACGAGCATATTGATTTCACACATTTAGAAATTGAATAGACCACCTGAAATGTAGACGTGTAAGGGAGGGTATTGATATCTAGTTAGCCTGCAAAGCTTCTAGTGGACAAAGTTGAATATGGTTGCTATACAAGTAGTTTCAAGTATGATGTTTTATAAATAAATTAAAGTTTGCTATCCATAAGTTGAACGGTGATAAAATTGTCAATTTTTAAAAGCAGTTTGTCTGAATAAGGCTAGATTTCTAAAAGATCGAAATTTGGTCATTTATTAAGTATTTATTTTGTAAAAGTTTGTTGAGCAAGCAAAGACACTTTCACTGATATGACAGAAACCAAGGTGATCAGCTTCCTTCATACACTACTTTTAAAAATTTGGTTGCTGAATTTAGAAGATTAAAGATGAACAGAGCTCCGAGAGATTAATTTTTCTTGACCACTCCGAAAAATACTGATTCTGTCTGTAATATGATTTTAGAAGAAAACTCCATAAAGGAAATAACGCATACCGTCATCAATCACTTATTCCAATCTACTTGTGTGAAAAGACTTACTTGTCTACATTTACTCCAAATGTTTATTATCCTTTCGATATCCTCACTTCAGTCTTCGTTTAATTCTAGTCGTCTATTTCTCATACTGTATTCACCTGAAATATTCATTTTTTTCCTTAGACGAACTTCTGTGACTTCCCAATGACATTAAGTTGACAACCTTATTCTTCCTTTACCTCGTATTATCAACAATTAATATGTTCCACTCATGATCCTGTCCAACTCCCAAATTAATTTTTAAAAATGTTCGCACCCATAACCTTGTTAGTCTTTTCCATAACTCATTATCGTCTTTATATGCATTTTTCTCTTAAATTAGTTGGTATGATTATCCACCACTACCCTATTAATATTTTCGTTTATAAACCGATACATTTCAAGCTGAGGGTAATGAGGAATATTGGACAAACCTCTGAGTTCGCAGTAGCGTACAGCCTGGATAGGTGCGATTATAAATAAAATAAATAATGTATGTAATTCTAACGTAATAAAACGATATAGAAATTTATTAGTACCCGTCGTAGTCCACCTTTATGAGGCATCTTCGCGCCAAGGCCAATGCCTGCACACGTTCGCCCCGTTTCGGTTTCCGTCGTTGGTTACCTAGAGGATTTTTCAACCTTAGTCATCAATTACTGCGACTTTCCTGACTTTATATCTCGCAAATTTTGTTGGCATCTTAATATCTTAATAAAAAGCAAATAAGTTTTCTTTTGTTCTTTTTACTTAACCTTTTTCTATTTTTAACACATATCTTTGTAATAGTTCATTACAGAGCTCTTCTTAACACCTCTTAGACGCCTTTGAATATAATCAAGTTATTTAGTTATAACTGTTTTGTTTTTGTTAGATAGTTTACCACTTCTGCGCATCTGTTAACTTTTCGTTCTAATTTTAGCATTGCTAAATTCTATTTCGCTTAAGCAGCACTAACTACTTGAATGTAGTCACCGACACGTCCTTTTTATTAACTCCTCAAATCTATTTTTTTATAAAAAGTAATTATTTTTGTTTTTTTTTCTAAAGAGACATTACGTAAGCATGCGCATAATAAAACTTATTCGTAAATTTTAGCACAAAATTCGCTGTCAGATTTATCGCGAAATTTAATAAATCAACTGAACTTTGAGGCATATCCTCTGTTAAACCATTTAACTGAATATTAATTTTTCAATACGCTGCTTAAAGTACGTGACCGCTCATGTAATTCTGATATTACGGACTGTAACTTTCCGAAATCTCTTCTAAAAGGTACGATAACAGAATGTCATTTACGCTCTTTTGTGTAAATCCAGATATGGGTGAATTAATTGAAACAAGAATTAAAACTAAATTTAAAACATTTACTCAAATATTATTATCAATTAAATCTATCTAGTAATTATTTATTACACAAATCGTGAAAAATAATTGTTTCTTTTACTTTTTATATATCATCTCCTTGTGGTATGTACTTGAATTACTCATCTAAATGTGAATCAGCATCTCATATACATTCTTCGCGAAATCGTGCTTACACGTTGATTAATAATACTATTTAATCTGTACAGATCTGATCTTTCATTAACTAAATATACATGATTGTATAAAATAGTCATTAACATTTGAAAAATACGTTGGTGCTCTTAATAAATCTACAGCATGCTTCCGGATATGGTAAAGATATTATAGAACTTTCAATTTTTTCAATAAATTTTGATTTTATGTCGGTATTTGCTTATTAGTATTAGGATTCAGCACAACTTGTCCAACGAGTACATACGGCACACAATATACATAGTCTGTCGCAGAGAAAACGGAACTTTTTTAAAATAGTAATTCTTAGTAGCGCCATCTATTTAAAAAAATATGCGTCAGTAAGGTAGATCTTTCACCAATGTTATGTCAAAATATCATGACATTTGCATCATTAAAGGTAGAGAAGTTGCTCAAAAAGTAACAGTGTGTATTTGGCATTGGCCGACAAATGAATTTTGAACAAAAAGCAAATATCAAGTTCTGTTTTAAACTCGTTTACTGAAACGCTTAATTTGATAAAACAAGGTCGCGATGCGTGTTTATTACGTACGAGTGTGTATGAGTGGTATATAAACGATTTAAAGACGGTCGTACAGACATAAATGACGAACATCCTGGTGCAAAAAAAACTGTGGCTACGGAAAGTAACATCGAACTTGTGCATGAATTTATAAGAACTGAAACGAAATCCACATTGCGATACGTAGGAATGGAATTAAATATTACCAAAGATTCATTTCATCACATTTTGACACTGCATACCAAAACTAGCTAACTGAATTCAACCTTGTACAGACTTGATTAAAGATTCAAAAAAAAAGACGAAACCGTAAGGTATTCTATTGTAACTGGCGATGAGGCATGGTATTATCAATATAATCCAGAGACCAAACGTCAAAGTTCTGAACAGAAGTATCCAAGCGAAGAAAGACCAAAAAAAAGCTGTTTGGAGAAGTCAAAAGTGAAGACAATGTTGATTTGTTTTTATAATTCGAAAGGCATAGTGCACAAAGAATTTGTACCTACTAGTCAAACAGTGAATGTTGTATATTTTCTTGGTGTTATGAAGCGTATTTGGCGCGTATTCGTCGTGCGTGCCCTCAATATTGTGAAAATGATAACTAGCGTTTGTTACATGATAATGCATCATCTCATCGATCGACGCTTATCACTGATTTTCTAACTACAAATGGTATTTTAGCCATCAACCATTCACCGGTTTTGGCCCCCGGTGATCTCTGTCTATTCTCCGAACTACTTTTGCCAATGAAAGAACAGCGTTATGCCGACGCCGAAGCCATTGAAAAGGCGTCGACAGCGATCTTGAAGTACATCTTTAAAAATGAACTTAAAATTCATTCGACATATTGATTGATCGTGCAGAGCGTTGTATTGAACCCGAAGGCGACTACTTTGAATAAAATAAATGAATTTTACCAAAATAGTAAGCTTTTGTTTTTATTTTAAAAAAGTTCTATTTTCTCTCTTCAATACATCAATATGGCAGTTTTTAAGTTTCTACATAGATATTTAAACAGTCAGTATTGATACTAATCTTCTTGTAACTATAACGAATTCGTTTAGAATTTTCTTTATGTTGTGACAAGTACTAGTTATCTCTTGCAGTTGACTGTGACCGACTTTGACCTTCTATCTGACAAATATTTCCTGTTTCAAAAAGACGATTTAATAACCGCAGAATTACATTTTAGAAAACGCCACACATTTAAACTATAACTTGTTCTTGTTCAGCTTTTACTCCACCATCGACTGTAACCCACGAGTTTTGATAGATCGTGCTGTTTCGCCATTTTAAAAAAATAATGAGTAGTTTATGACACAAATTACACTCTAAGTGATAATTATACACTGCGATAGTGTGCGAAACAAGCCACGCTTTTATATTCTCATCTGTCTGATACCGCTAAGGACACGTTTCAACAACTGTTTTGTATGGTTCCGTTCTTTTTTTACATTTTTGTTTACTGGGAATGGATTTAAATAAGTGCTTAATTAATTTATAATGTTATTGCACAGTATTCTTGAATTATTTTGTTACACATGTATGTGTATGTCTATATATATATAAAAGGGTTCGCCTTTAGTGTCCTTGAAATGTTAATATGGTTTGCAAATGTTGGACAACTGAAATTGTGTCGTATGTATTTACTGACCTGTCGCACAACCGTACACGTTTCCTTACTTTTCAGCCTACTTCCTGTTTCGCATTCCCGTATATATGTATATGTGCATGTGCTATTTTTGCTTTTTTATAGCCATGCCTCTTTCTTTTTTTAGATCGGAAGTAGGGAGACCGCAAATATTTTTTATCTGAATTTTTTATCTTCCCACCTGAATCTTCAAACAATGTTCCCTTTTGGTTACACGATAGCAGTGAGAATCTATGATCAGGGTGGATCTATACAATAAATAAATAATATTAATGTTCTTTTTTTCTGGGTGTTACTTGTCTCAAATAGAACTCGAAAATATTATACCGGATATAAGCAAGCAAAAAAATTTGGTCTTTTTATTGACTGCATGAGCTATTATAGTTCACTTAAAACATTCTTTTAAATTCTCTCTAAATCTTCAATAGTTTGCAGATTGGTTTTCCGCAAAATTATTTGCATTATTTGCCTTTTCAGGTCTGTATATGAACAAACTATAACGTCGAGCACATTGATATATTTCTTCATTCTACTATTCTTTCTATTATTGTTTTTATTAATCTTTTATTTATTTATATCAACTAAATTTCTGGTTTCGTAGTATTGTTTTTCAAGAAGGAATACAAATTTGTTGTTTGTGACTTGACTAGTTACGAACGCCCGAACAAAAGAAAATATAATTAATCTTAGAGACTTCCGTCGTTGTTCATAGCTTCTTCTTGGCTTCCGGCCCGCGTCTTTAATACTGCTGCTTTTTCTTAAGATCAACTGTAGCCCGGTACATGTTCCTTGCAAAAAAGGACAGAACGTCGGCAAGTGAAACAATAGTGCCAGAGACACTATTCCAATCTGGAGTTCAAAAAGAAAAGAGAATAGAAATACTTTACGAAAAACTTTTCCATTATAGCTTGATACTTTTTACAGGATGGGTTATAACAATCTAACAATTTTTCTGATGAAATTACGTCGTTATTTCCATTTCATATTAAGCTATTTATCTCATTACCATCGTACTTTGATACCGTTGTATGTTATCAATAAAATTAGGAGTTATTACTTTTTCATATCTTATTTGAGGATTTACAATAACTTTGCGGAAGAAAATGAGATTTGAAATGAAACAAATTTTTGACCAAATGCTGATGTGCCGTCATTCCATTTTTCCAATGATCTTTCTCAAAATCCTTAAAATACTGCACCCTTGCTGCAATAAGTCCTTCATCAGATTAAGACTACTCCAGCAAACAGAAGTTTGAGTTTGGGGAAGATGTGGAAGTCACTTGGTTGTAGATCTGGTAAATATATTGAAATCCAATTTTTCGCTTGATTGGTGTGAAAAGGCATGCTGTTATGATGGAATTTCAGATTGTTTTCTTTGAGACTATATTTTTAAATTTGTAATAAGATTTGGGTCTTAGAAACTCATCGCTTCTAGTTCTAGATGTTGTCTCTATTTTTTGAATACCTTTTTACTTTTCAATCTATCCAAAACTCGTTCCCCAAAGTCATATTCTAGAATCTCTTTTTCAATCTCTACTGGATTATGGATGGACACGCGTTCACTTGGTTAAACAGCTCATATACGAATAGAGTGGATTCTGTTCTCAATCAGACCATACGCATTGTTTCCGCAATTGCGAAGTCTATCCCAAAATTCTGTCTCCACAGCATATCCGGCGACATAGGACGTCTCGATAGTATGATAAGATCACTAAAAATTCGGTTCTGCCAATTCATAGAGATGCCGCTGATACCGAATTTGATCTACTTAAATCGAGAAGAGTTCCTTTAAAAACCGCTCAACTGCTCTTAGAAGAAGGCTTTGATGCGGTGGACTTATGAATGGCTGAATGTCAAGACTGCGCTTCGGAGGAGTGGCAATCCTTACTGAACATCAGCCTCCGTACGGATTTAATCTACTGCTCCAAAACTGGGTATCTCTCAATAGAACGGGTCATGGTGGATGCAGCCATATGCTACGTAAGTGGGACCGCATAATATGGTCGAGTCTTGGTTGCGACTGTGGCTCGAAGAACCAAACAATCAGACATATAATGTACGAATATGGTTGTTGAACATTCCCTGGCATACAAGAAGACTTCGTAAAAGCCACACCTGAAGTCGTTCGGTAGCTCTAAAATCTTGATTTGAAGCTGCGATTTTTACTAGTCTAGATTTATGTCTGTCGTTTTAGATATATGCTTGTATTATCTTCTTTTTTTTATATCTTTTTTGTAATCGTTTTGATATATGTTTATACATACTGGATCTATTCATTTCCTTTTCGGACGATTTCTTCCCCTTTCTCCTCTTTCTCCGATCTGTAAATATTGCTTAGGGACTCGATTGTTGACTTATAGATATTTTCGCTCAATCTCTTTAGTCGTTTTTCTTTCCACGTACCTTCTTATCTCCAAGAATTTTTCCCATTATCTTCCTTTGGAATTATTCAAAGTTATTTCGCTATTCATTATCCATGACTCACTTTCATACAAATCTATTGATCTGATAATTGTGCCTCGTATGCAAATTCTATTAACATCCTCGTGTAGATATGGAGGACAAACAACTTCGTACTTGTGCGAACTTTATTCTAGAGAAATTGATGTTTTTAATAATCAAAATTTATTCTTCTGTAACCAATGTATGATGTGTCATTGATTTGCTTCATTTTAATTAGCAGATTTGGAAAAGTGGATATCATAATCAAATATATTTTAATATCTTTACTAAAAGATGTATCAGCAGTTTTACATTCACATTTTAATTTTTTATTTAGTATTGATGTCAAATATTATATTGTTAGTAATGGAAAACTAGGTGTTATTTAAGAAAATAAATATTAGATAATTTCTATAATTAATAATAAATACAATTTATAATAAAACCTAGAAATTTATACCAAACTAAGATAGAACAGATTTTATATTCACATTAAAATATTTTTTTTTTTTTGATCAATAAGGTTGATATATAACCCCTTTCCACAATTAACTATTTGTAAATTCTGTATACGCATTTCGACAACCAAGTTGTCATCATCAGCAGATAATTTCAAAGTGTCGCACCTTGTAAAACACGGCGAAGAAATTGTACATCTTGGTTTGCAACGGTGCGGATCGCGTACGGAGTGCATTTTTCGTACAATTTCTTCGCCGTGTTTTACAAGGTGCGACACTTTGAAATTATCTGCTGATGATGACAACTTGGTTGTCGAAATGCGTATACAGAATTTACAAACAGTTAATTGTGGAAAGGGGTTATATATCAACCTTATTGATCAAGTCAATCAACCACAGGCTCCATCAAATTCAACTACATTAAAATATATTCGGTTAAATTGTGCTTAAGCACATCATATATTTCACATCTACCTACCCTTCCTGATAATATTACAATTAAGGTATATATCGTTGAGTGATATTCTTAACAAAAAATATAACTACAAGGCGCAACGGACATAGTGCATGGAGACAGCTATTGTTCCATCTTACTGAAGTGTGGAGACGTGCGCCAACAGCTGCCCTTGGCTGAGGTTAAAACATAGCCATCATCAGAAACAATGTCCTCCTTCAATAAAGTTCCAGTTAGATCTCTTTATACAGCTATGTATGTATGTACGTAGATACCTTTTTATTTTTGCAAAGAACATTCACGCAAACTTCAACGTAAAGTAATTGCAACGTATTGTAAGTATGAGTTCTTATCAATTGTTTAATTGCCTTTAGCTTTACATATACAATATATACATACATATAATGCGATATATCTTGAAAAATACTAATTCATTTGTCGTGGGTTTTTAGTACCAATAAACCAAATATTTTAATGTTAAGTAATTGTCGAAGTTTTGCTTTACAGGTTGAAACTAAAGCAAAAAATAAATAAACAAATATATAATAGGACACCTGCGGATCTTTGGAATCGTGTTTGTGATAGCGTATTTAAATTTGTGCTTTCAGTAGAATTATTGTTAAATCTATTTGAAAATATTCAAAGGATATATTACAAAAATAAAAACACTATAGTAATTTAAAAACCCTAAAAATTAATTATAAAATTATTTAATGGTGGGTTCATTCTAAATTACGAAGTTCATTACCTGTTGTATTAAATTCCTTGCTAGTGTTATAGTTCTTAAATAATTTCATTAGCTTTTCTCTTCATAAATAGTGTTTTAAGAAAATCTAAATACTTTAACTCTGACAGCACAAATTTTGAACAACTCTTTCAAAAATCATTACATTAAATAAAGAGCATTTCCAAGAGAAACTATTTAAACTTGTCTAAAATTTTCTGATCTATTATTCTTGCACATCATTTTTCTCTAGAATTACTTAACAGTAACTGATCTATTAATGCTATTCCTGGGTACTTTATCATTTTGAAAAAAGTCTTTTGAATAATTAAACTTTGTACAGTTCGGTATTAGGTATAATACGTTGGTTGTCTTTTAAGGTTTGCATATAACACTGGAATAAAACAGTAAATAGTTTTTAAAGACTTCATTGTTTTTCGAAGTATTTTCATCGATGATTAATGCACTTTTGTATGCGCTGGAGCCAACTCTGGAAGCAGTTATTCCACTCGTTTGTTGGTACAGTCAAAACTGCATCTTTGAAGGCATCGATTGCTCTTTCCGACGACTGGAACCTTTGACCACATAGTCCGTTCTTGATTTTCGGAAAGGTAAAGAAATCGTTGGGACTTAGGTCCGGACTGTACGGAGGATGGTCCAACAATTCGGCGTCCAATTGTCTTGCGTGCTGTGTGCGAACTTGCAGTGTCTTGGTGGAGGATGATTCGTCGTTCGGTTTTGGTTTTTCGAAGCTCAGCGATATCTTGCGGTAAACAAATGGTTGTATACTAATCAGCAGTAACAGTTCTTTGATCTAGAGGGATTGTTGCTACATGACCTGCTTTCGAGACAAATGTCGCGACAATCGTTTTGGAGAAACTTCGAGAACGGATGACTTTTGTCGGCTTTTTTTCAACTTGGATCATCCAAACAGACGACTGGCGTTTGTTTACTGGCTCGTATGAGTAAATCCGAAAGTCATCACCACTGACAATGTTGTACACGTTTCTAGGGTTTCCGGCGTTGAAGCGATATAGAGTGTTTTGACACCAATTCACCCTAGTGTTTTAATTTCTATTCTTCGGTCAACAGACGCTGTATCCAACGGGAAATTAATTTTTTTACATCTTCGATCTTCGTTGATGATCTTGCACTCAGTTTCGACCTAAGTAACTGCCGTTTTTGGTGAACCTACTCTTGGATCGTCGCCAAGTCTAATCCGTCCCCATTTGAATTCTCCATATTAACGAGAAATTGTTGACTGATGTGGTGCTTCATTGCCGAGGCATTCTTGTTGAGATAATTGTCTTAGAAAATTGTAAAAATTATTCCGCAAAAATATTTTATGTTTAAATCCATTTTTTAACTAATTTGTCAACTTCAACAGTTCATTGTAGCTATAACACTACACGTGTTGCACTGAAACTTTGGATTTATGTTGACTAAAGATGAAGGTTAATTTTTAGTATCGGCATTTGATTAGTGGCACCCTCTGTGTCTTACTATGCATAACTTAAAAGACATCCCACGTATCTGATAGATGAAATTAAATTCCAGTATTTAAACAGTTCAAGCTATTTAGCATGTTTCTATTCTAGAATCTTGGTCTTGATTTTTTATGATGAGGTATGTTGATGTTGCATTAAGAATTGTTTTTATTTAAAGTTATAGGTGTAGAAAATTTAGCGGAAATATGGTTAAACTTTCTTTCGCTTTGATGGTACTGTAAAACTCTTCAAAGTAAAGTATTGAGTTAGTAATTTCTCCACTTGCTATGCAACCTAATGAATCGAAGTTTTTCTTTTACGATAATGAGAGTCGAGCTTTGTAAGCTTTAGAATAGATTCATACATTTCGAATAATAGTATTTCCTTTCGCTTAATTTCATATTTTAAATTACTTATTATATGTATACATGCATAATAACAAACACAAATCTGTAAGCATAAAATTGTAATTAAAAGAATAATATGATCTTCCGGTCGCGCCATGTACTCGTTAAGAAAATCAATGTTTGGGTTACCCACGCGCCTTTGGATTCCATTCCACTGCTCTATATTGGAACCACGTTAAGCACATCTTCTCCAAAACGAAAAACAAACTACTGCAAATGAAAACAAGAATCTATAGATTAATTTGTGAGTGTGGAAAGAATTTCGTCGGACAAAGAGGAAAAACCATTAAAGGATTACTAGAGTGACGAACGAAGAAAGAGATTTGGCCAGTTGGCAAACACAGAGCACGTGTACAAGAATTGATATGAAATAGATTTTGAACCAGTTAAAATATCACCTAGAACAGTTACAAATATAGTAATGGTTGGAGTATTTTACTAGAAAAGCCAATCATGGCATTCAGTAAAGAGAAAATCAATTCTATATCAGATCCTGAGAAGCAGGCAGTATGAGCAACGGAAAGTTGATTATTAGAAGACAGCGAAACTCCGAAGAGGGTTATATTAATAAGATCGGTTGTAAAAGTCTAGGAAATAAAAGCAATTATTATTTATAATTTATTCATTTTTGTTCTAAATAAATACATAATTAGAGTAGCTACAATTTATTTACAGGTCTTCAGATACTGAATAATATTGTTTAAGAAAGAAAAGTTTGCTGTGAATAGCACATTACACACTTTGTTGGTACATTAAATCCAGTTATTCATATACTCGTATGCCGAGTACGTGTTATCTTCTGTATTATTAGGTGTTTTATAACCAAGTGCACATACAAACAGGAACAGTACAAAAATATAAATAATACATAGGATGCAGAAGTACAAAAATATAATGAATACAAGGGAAGAATGTGCTACCGACCATTTACGTCATGAACAAATGAACCACCTTAGAATATTTGAGATTTCCGTTCTGCCTGTTGATTCGGTGCCACTTGAGGGATAAGATTCTTCCGGAAGTAGGTTTCCTCTACACGAAACAATATATTTAGCATATTACCTAGTTTGGTGCGGATAGCAGCTGCTGTAACCTGTATTTTTCTACTACCCCTCGTCTCTCTGCCACTGTGGCACGTGTTTGGCACGTGTGATAAAAACCTTAACACAGCATTTATTTATTTGAAGAAACATTTAATGCTTGTCAATAATACCTCTGAAGGGTATTGTTTCCTTGACACACGCTTCCTCAATACGAAAAAACCAGGTTACGTTACTTAATATTGGTTTACGTACATATGTGTAGTGCATACGCGTACAATTAAAAATTTCCCATTAGGAAATATGTATAAATAAGACTCGAAAGCCAAGCATTTCTGGAACAGACTGTACATAAAGCTATTTGTATGTATAACAACATATATGTTTCCTATTAGAAAAAATCGTGTAAACTTTACATTTATGCAGTTACCATGGGTAAAAAAAGGCAACTTCACGTCGTCTCTTGGGTAAAAAGAAAGTCACTGATCGCTATTGTGATATAATTTGAAATATGACGACATCATTAAAGAAAGGTAGATAGTAGAGGGAATAAAGTCAAGCGAGCGAGAGATACCGGCTTCGAAAAATAAATTCTCACAATCAGTTGCACATAAAATCGATTCTCCTTGAAGTATCCAATTCAAGCACAATAAATCCAGTTCTCATCCTATCTCCTGCTCTGCTGCGAACTTCTAATATTAGTTTCTTTTTAATGAGATTTTTATTAAATGCATTTCTGTTGCAAACGAAATGCGCTCTACTTATTTTCTAATTCCTTTTTGCTGTAAATGAATAATAAAAACCATTGGCGTCTCATTTGAAATTTAATTAACCATTTTATTTATAATACATTTCTTCGAATGCTAGAGGTTTCGTTGAAATATTTAATCGGCATTATGCAGTTGTTTATGAAAGAGCATTTGGCTTTAATGCATTTCAGTAATAATCATAACCAATAACAAAAAACCTTTGACTACAGAATAATATCATTTATTATAAAATGGAACATAAAATATATCAGGAAAATTTTGTTGAAATGATAATGAGTACTAGAAAAAAAGTAAAAAGAAATTTACAGCTGCAAATATGTCCCAATCATAATTAAACTTTTCCACGATTGACTAACAACAATAATAACACACTTTTCAGAACTGGAAAGGATTTTTCTGTGTTAAACCATAATATCTATTCCAAAATAGTTCATTACATCATGGTTTCAAATAATCATCGTTATCAATGTTGATATATAAAAGTTCTTCGAACTGGAAAGTAGTATTAGATAATTTAGATAACGGTCCTTATATAAGAAAACATATAAAAGTATGTACACTACCGTCCATATTAGTTCGGACCCTCAAATAAATTTAGAGAAAAGGGAAAACACTCCCGTAATACTCTTTGACCACTCACAAAAACACGCTTTGATTGTCCAAACAGTTCCAACTTTCATTCATCAGTCCATAAGACCCTTTGCCAGTCATCCAGTGTCCAATCTGTGTGGGTTTCTGCTCTTTTTGTCGTTTTTGCCTGTTTACCCGTCGAAATAAGGGTTTTCTTACAGCAACTCGACCGTCAAAAGCTTTTAATCTTATTTTCACCGTAGTAACAGAAATTTTTCTTGTACGGTCGCGATTCGTTTTTGCGACGATTTTTGGTGCTGTCAGTCTCCTATTTCAGCAATTTTATACGCGCATCGTCGGTGTAAGACTTTATTCGCTTACGACCTGAACGTGCCGGATCTCTTACACTGCCCGTGCGTAGATGTCGTCGAATGATATCGCTAACAGTCGATTTATTAACATGTGTCTTTTCGGAAATTTAACGCACTGAATAACCTTCTTGATGAAAAGTAATAATTACAGAACGTTTGTCTAAACTTGTTGGTTTTCCTCTCAGCATTTTAAGTAATTTGCTTAAACAATACGGTCTTATCAGTGATGCGCACGCTAGTAAGTTTATTTGAAAACTAAGACATATTTCGGTACACAAGACTCTTTGGGGTGAGGGCAAGTAATTTTCGAAAGTTTTTTCTTGCAATATTATCCCAAAAATAATCGTATTTATGTCGGTACAGATTATTTCAGGAATTACCGCAGTAAGTTAGTTAGTAGGTGCTCTAGTAGATATATTTGCCTGCAATTGGTTCTAAATCTCGTAAAGGACCTAATGTAAATGAATTATTTATATTTAAACGCAATTGTATTATCTTTTGGAAGAGTTTACTAAATTTCACTAACTGTCCGAACTAATATGGACGGTATGCCGATGATACCACGCTTTTGGTCACCGGCAATTCTTTAAATCAGGTTATTGACAGCACTGAATCTGTACTGGGTACAGTCCAGAACTGGCTGTCATGTAATAACCTGAATATTAACAACTCGAAGACAAACACAATTCTGTTTAGATGCAACAATTTTACTGATATTCCTAACAGTGTGGAGCTTGGCCATTCCTCGTATCCTGTACAACATAGTGTTCGCTTATTGGGAGTTACGGTCGATCAGTTCCTAAAGTGGAAGGATCATATCAATGTTTTATGTAAAGTCCTTGCAAATGTGTGCTTTGGGATTCGTCTCTTGAGGAAACTCGTTAGCGATCAGGCGCTACGAATGATATATTTTGGATGCTTTTACTCCAGGGTAAGGTATGGCATTGCTGTTTGGGGTAGTAGCAGTGAATTGGATCGCGTATTTATAATTCAGAAAAGAATCCTCAGAATAATGCACAACATGAATTTTGAGCAGTCGTGCAGGGGCGTGTTCAGAGAACATTTTCTCCTAACTGTTTTTGGGATATATATTTTTGAGGTCCTGCTTTTTGCTTACAAGCATGAACATTTGTTTGAGGAGCATATCGCTACTCACGATTACTCCACAAGACACAAAAATGATTACTACTATCCTAAACACCGCCTTGCCTTGGTGGAGAGTGGACTCCACTACTCTGCCATTAAATTTTTTAATCACTTGCCCGAATCGTTCAGAGAGGTTAGGGTATTTTCAGTATTTAAATCGAGAGTTCGTGATCTCTTAATTGAGCTGGAACCATATAGCATATCTGAATATATAAATCATAGATTTATTTAAGATATAATACATTTTATTTACTTCTTTTTTTTTTAATTACATATATAACATATCTATGTCATGACGTTTGTATTTCTTTCTTTTCGACGAATTACAATAAAGCTATTATTATTATTATTATTATGTACTTCTGTAATTTTGTGTTCTGTTAAACTTATTAAACACTTATGGTGGTATGCTGGTCTAAAGGTTATTGGACCCTTTTTGGTCTCAGAAAAATATTAAAAGAGCTAATTTTTTTCTGGCAGTAAATCCTTAAGTATATTTTTTCCTGTACATATCAAACTGGGACTTATGAAGAATTCTGTAAAAGTGTTAAATGAAGGAGAAAAAAAGGTTATTTAACTTAGATTTTTCCAGGATTGAGTGAGACTAATTAAGTAGGAATATTCGGTGAAGCGTACCAAGTTATTTTAAATCTTTACATACAAAATTGAGATTTATGAACGCTTTAGATAGAGAAGAAGATCATAAATGCAACTTTTTTCAGCGACCAGAAAAAGCTAAACTAAAAGTCAGATTATTATTACACGTTTTATAGATTTGATTTTGTCGTAAAATTCAACATAAGAAATCACCACATCTCTTTATATCATTCACCCATCTTATTTACGAGTTTCCTCTCTAACTCTAGTTGTAGTATAGACATATCTTTAAAAGTTATAAAGTGTTAATAGCTATATCTGCTTTGGTAATCTATATCTGCTTTGGCAAAGGTCCAAAAACGAACGTTCAATTTTGTATTTGCTAATGATCTATTTGTCCTCATACCAAATGTTTCCGTACAAGTCTTCTCTTTACTTACATCATTTGGATTTTATTAATCCAACGACTGATGGGTTGGTCCGAATCGATGATTGGATTTTATCTATCCAACAGCTAATGAATTAATCCGAATTGAGAAATAAAACCTAGAGTCCTCCACATTGCTTTTAGATAAGTACTTTGAAATTTTTGTACATAGATTCTGGGTGGAATTTAGACATTTTTTTATACATTTTCACTACTATTGACAAACCTTATGTATGTTTATCCGATGCGGCCTTTACTTGATGAAAATCACACAACTGAGTTTTAGTGTTTAATTAATTAAATCGCATGGAATTTAGTATTTTTCCATTTGTATATAGTCTTATACTTTCCTAATTGAGTTGTCTATATAATCTTAATATTTTATCTCTGTTTTTCTGCTTATGTTCTACAATTATATTCAACAATTCATGAAATTCCTTTGAATGACTTGTTCATAATTCTTCAAAACGTTCCCAAATTCCACAAACGCAAACGGGGTTACATTCGTTAATCTTTTCTATTAAAATTTTAATTGTTGAAAGATATTCTGATAATAATATTCTTTTTAAAATCCAGACTCTTCCACTGATTGATGGTCGTAAAATTTTGTTGCAATCTGTTTGTCATTTCTATTCACAGTTGATGTGAAGCTCTGATGGCAACGCAATTATGTGGATTTTCCCAAAAATTAATGAAAAATAAAGTATTTACGTTAATAGAAGTATATTAATAAATAAAAATTGACCATTCTGCTTATCTAGTAATGCAATTTTATTTTGTGTGGCGAGTACCCAATTGGGTCGTAAGTCTTTTCGACATGTCACGACCACGGGAGCGCAATATAGTATGTAAAGTTCCACGACCTCGTTAGTAACCTTTTCTCGCCCTAAGAAGAAGAAGAAGAAGTGTTGATTATTCGTCCTCCAAACTGAAGGGTACTGGAAGAGTTACCTCGAAATGAGGAACAATTTAAAAATCTCACCACCGCGAAAGTGGTTCGAACCATCAATTTCTCTAGATAATTAACACATGGATCAATAAGTCCCGAGACTAACCCATAGATGGCGCTCGTAGTAAACCAGTAACCACGTTTTTCTAGAGTACTAACCTTTGCTTGAAACGTGTCAAAATTTTAAGTCGATCGGACCAGAAACAGTTGAGTTATCGAGGTTGGAGTAAAGTCGTTTTGTAGTTTGTTTAAACAATGGAAAAAACCGAGTTTCGTGTTCTGATAAAACATTGTTTTTTAATGGGTAAAAACACCACGCAAGCAAAACAATGGATTGAAAAATGTTACCCGGACTCTTGTCCATCAAAAGCAACGATTTGTCGGTGGTTTGCCGAGTTTAAACGTGGTCGTACCGACACAAATGACGCGGAACGCTCGGATAGACCTGTGGAAGCCGTTACACCGGAAAATGTGAGTGAAGTGACAAAAATTATAATGAAAGATCGTAAAGTGAAGCTCCGTGAGATTGCTGAGATGACACAGATATCATATGGAAGTGTATTTACTATCCTTCATGAAAAATTGAGCATGAAAAAGGTTTTTTCCAAGTGGGTGCCGCGATTGCTCTCGATGGAACAAAAACAGCAACGAGTCGATGATTCAGAAAGCTGTTTATCGCTATTTACTCGCAACAGAAAAGATTTCTTGCGTCGTTACGTGACCATGGACGAAACATGGATACATCACTACACTCCAGAGTCGAAGCGGCAGTCATCTGAGTGGCGCACAGCTGGCGAAAGCCGTCCGAAACGTCCGAAAACGCAGCAGTCAGCTGGCAAAGTCTTGGCGTCAGTTTTTTGGGATACACATGGCTTGATTTTCATTGACTACCTCGAAAAAGGTAAATCGATCAACAGTGATTATTATATTGACTTACTGGTGCTTTTGAAGGAGGAAATCGCAAAAAAACGACCGCACATGCAGAGAAAAAAAATCCTTTTTCACCAAGACAATGCACCCTGCCACAAGTCGATGAAAACAATGGCAAAATTGAACGAATTGGGTTTTGATCTGCTTCCCCACCCCCCATATTCGCCAGATTTAGGCCCCAGTGACTACTGGCTCTTTGCTGATCTTAAAAAAATGCTCCAGGGAAAAAGATTTGGCTCAAATGAGGAGGTCATCGCTGAAACTGAAGCTTATTTTGAAGCGAAAGATAATTTTTTTTATAAACATGGTATTGAAAAATTGGAAAAGCGTTGGAACCATTGTATCACCCTAAAAGGTGATTATGTTGATGAATAAAAAAAAATTTTGCGAAAAAAATGTTGTTTTCATTGTTAGTCTCGGGACTTATTGATCCATGTGTTATCTAAAGTCAAGATTTCCTACCACTGCGCTATCGCGGTGTTAATTAGATCTATTATTTGCAGTTTCTTCAAAATTTTCATATTATTAATCCAGCTCTCCAATTCGCAACGTGTAATTCTTGACGATGGATTGTAATTCGAGGTGTTGTTTGGGCTGTTTCCATCGTTTGTGGAGTTTAAGTAATCCAACGTTTCGGCAAAACAAAACGTCGGAATACTTAAATTACATAAACAATGGAAACAGATTAAACAACAACTCAATTCTCCATTGTTAGAATTTGTATAACTTTTTATCATTGAGTTATCCCAAATCTAAGTAAATTGTCACTATCGTATTACTTGCTATTCCTTTTTTGTGAAAATTTCCCTTTCTGTACAATTTACAACAAAAGCCGTTCTGTTACCTTCTTTAAATTATTGATATTACTTTTTCTTGCTACTGATAATTATTTTAAAAGTGAAATTCGACTCACGATCTCATACTTTCTAGACAGATGTGCTAATCGAGACACTATACCTCCAATACGTATACTGTTATTTATTATAATTTAGTTTTGGCGTACGTGTAGTATTTCGTTGGAGTAGTAATTATCATGCCTCCCTTGGAAACCAAAAGCCCTTGTTTTTTAAAATATACACGATAAGCTATTAAAGCGATATTGAATTGATTTTCTAATGTCTAAAAATATTTTGTTCGAATTATTTGTAAAATCTTCCATAATCATCAAAGGTTACGACATAACAATAGTAAATGTTTCCCGCGCATGTTATATCCCTATCCCATGTTATACCGGTAACCACGTGTTCGTAGTGCCAGGTGGTTACTGGACCAAATTAAGCGACATATGTGAAATTTTGGCTCACAAAAGAGAAAAATCCCTGCCTTCGCCACGACATCTTGAGAATCGACTGACGTACGATGTTGTTGTCTGTTATATACACCGATGTGCAATTAAAACTCATATGTTCTACTAAAAAAAACTGGTAGTGGGTAACTACCCTAGCCCTAGCGCAAGATGTGCGCGCACACACAAATATACACCTTTTTTTATGACCTTTAAATATACGTACACCCTTAATTTGTCCCGTGAACAGATTTGCGAGCGTATTTTTAGAGCTCAAGACAGGAAATTTTTTTATTCGAAAAAACGACTTATAAAAAACTAACGACCATGCTCTACGTCATTTTTTACGCTGCTTCCTGTGTTTTCAACTACATGTTTTGTTTGATACGATAGGAAATGATCTTTAATAATTATTATGTAATGTAGTTTATAACGCGACGTTCAAGGATACGCAGTGTTTTAAATAATAAAAGGTATAAAAATATACAGTTCGGTTTGAAACAAAATACTATAATTTAATACAACAATAGAACAAATAAAAATATAATAAATCGTATATAAACACAGTATAAATATAAACTTTTTGTACATCCTTCTAAAACTATTATTTTAAAACTCCTTATTCCTGTTTGAAATGATGCTCCGTGAAATACGACATATTTATTTTTTTATTGGCATAGAAGTGGTATATACCAGTCGGTAAAGTTTGAAGAAATGTCTCTAATGATTAACATGTTCAATATACTGTCTCATTATCAAAATCGTCTTTTTCTATTGTTTACAAACCTTGCCAGCCTATGGCTTAGTAGTAAGTTACGGGCTGGGATCATAGCTTCAAATCCGAAACCACTATCTGAGGACTACGTGTTTTCTTTTTCATTAAGGTAAATTCCGACAGCCAAAGATCTTAAATCGTTCCACAAATGACAATGACAAGTTATGGTCTAGTAATGGCTCCTGTAATTAGGCTGGCTAAGCTCTTGGGAGATACAAAGACGAATTTTAGTTATTACTGCTATTAATATTTTTACACACAACTTTTAGACATAGCACTTTGTAACTTGATCGTGACGGTTTTGATATTTTTTCATCTTTTTTTGAAACAATTTTCCTCTTTTTTTGGAAATGCCTGGTTTATGAGAGAATCATATTCAGGTCATTTCGTGGATAAGACCTGAAGACCAAATATTTCGCACAATTACAGTGTATATAACAAGAGAAAAAGGTCTATTGCCAGCCAAAGGTGAGGTCAATTAATTATTCAATGGTATAGATATATACCTGCCATAGCCAGCTACCTGCATAAGTAAGAGAGATTCGTATAAATGTGGGTAGATAGCTACAAGGCAACAAAAAATTTTGATTATCGTCCAGGCGACAAGTACAAGCGACAACGAACAAATTAGATAAGGCCTTTGTTTGTTTAGAAGAATATTAATACACATTACGTCAGGACCACCACGATTTGGCAATAAAAATTTGTTCGGGATCTTTGTGTGGTTATATAGAAAAATGTAAGCGCCCGAGATGCTGAAATTGTATCTATCAAAAAGGTCTTGTGACTTCTGTAAGAAGTGAACACAACTATCAGTGAATAGGAGGACAATTACCTCAAACATCAGAGCAGATGCTGTAAGGAATGGAAGCTGAAAAAGGCATTACCACTATAGAATGATCCTCTCAGAATCTAAATGAAAATCCAATAGAAAATACGTGGACAATTATGAAGCAAAAGCTTCGTACAAAATGTTGCTCCACATTAAAGCAACTCAAAATTAATTTGCCTAAAGTGTAGAAATCACTACTCACTTCATATGCCGAAAAACTAAGTATTTAAGTAAGTATATTTATTTTTTAACATAATCTCCTTTCAGCTCTATACACTTTTTCCAGCGTTCAATAAGTTCGATACCCTTTTTATAATAAGAACTGTATTGCTCCTCAAAATATCCATTAACTGCCGACATCACTTCTTCATCGTTGGAAAATCTTTGACCACTGAGCCATTTTTTCAAGTTTGGGAACAGAAAATAATCCGAGGGGACTAAATCTGGCGAATAGGCTGCATGAGGTAGCAATTCAAACTTCAGTTCATTAATTTTGGCCATTGCAATAACGGATTTTTGAGCTAGTGCATTGTCTTGATGAAACAACACTTTCTTCTTAGCCAACTGCGGCTGTTTTTGCTTGATTTCTTCGCTCAAACGTTGCAATAAGTTCGCATAATACTCGCCGTTGCTACTTTTTCCTTGCCATGACCTTGCCTGCAGATGAAACGGTCTTCGCCTTCTTTGAAGTCGGTTTTCCCTTTTGAGTCCATTGTTTTGATTGCTCTTTTAACTCAGGTGTGAAGTGATTGACCCATGTTTCATCCATAGTTACGAAACGGTGCAAAAATTCTGCTTTGTTGCTGTGAAACTTCGCTAAACACTCAATTGAAACATCTTCACGATACTGTTTTTGCTCGAATGTGAGCAAACGCGGCACCCATCTTGCACACAGCTTTCTCATGCCCAAATTTTCAGATAATATGCGATGTACCGCACTTTTTGAAATGCCTACTATGTCTGCTAGCTCGCGCACTTTCAGTCGACAATCATTCAGTACCGCTTTGCGATGCTCGTCTTGGCAGCTCGTACGGCCTCGTTTAAACTCTGCTACCCAATATTTCACTGTTGTAAACGAAGGATTAGACTCACCCAGAGTAGAATCCACTTCAGCTTTTATATTGGTTGGGCTGATACCTTTCAAATAAAAGTATTATATGACGTAACGATGACCAATTTTACCCATTTTTCCGAATTCACTGAAAACGTTTACTATTAATGGTTGCCAAACAAATACTAAACACCGTGGCGTTTTCAAACTTGAAACATATACTTTATAGATTGTGTACTTTCTAATACAGTGATATTTTTCAAACAACTACCGCCATTTCTAGGTCAGGGCGAGTACTTATAGGACCAAACTCGTATATAGACTGTATTCTAAAACAGTATTGATATGTATATGGAAAGACATTTTATTCGGAACAATAGATCTGCTGCTAGAAGAAAATAATGTATCCACAACTAGGTTTATGCATTCATTTTAATTCCTATACATTTTCTTCATATGCCATTTTCCATGTTGTTTCGAAGTTCAGAATCGTTCTATCCAATAAAAGTTGAATCTGTTGAAACTCAAGAGGTGTGTACTTATATTACACATCTTATTTCAGTTAACCGAGTTTCAAATTTCAAGATTTGTGCTTTATTTATTGTGATAAGCCTATCCACTATTACAATGTGAGAAAAACATGTCGTAAGTCAATAATTCTTAATTTAGTTCGTTGTTGATTTGCTAGGATGCGTCAGTACATCACTAGTTTCATTTTTTAATATTTGTTAATGTCTTCATAAATTTTCATTGACTGTACTATCCAAACATTTGCGCACTAAGTATATAAGTATCACACTGTATATTCACTGCAACAATTTTTTATCTTAATTGCTTTAAAAAATATATACCAAAAGTGGTATTTTCCGTGCCGAAACTTCAATAACCCTATATTTGTATGTACATATAAATGCCACACACAAAAAAAGTCAATATCTGAGCAAATTTTTCCGGATTTATATCCTTTTGTTGGGAAAAAAATGACA
The DNA here is from genome assembly GCA_031893035.1 of Dermolepida albohirtum. Lineage (NCBI taxonomy): Eukaryota > Metazoa > Arthropoda > Insecta > Coleoptera > Scarabaeidae > Dermolepida > Dermolepida albohirtum. The sequence continues at coordinate 132,120 of JAVIWB010000797.1, read as the reverse complement.
GCACTTAAGATAAAGAATAGTTTTACAACAAAAGCCGTGCGGATATATCTAACATTCTATTAGCTCTCCTGTGTCCCTTCTCCCCGAGTGTCTCATTCTGGTAACCATGGCACGTGTCCTAATACAATTCAAGCCAATCTTCGGGCTTTTGAAATGAACTCATATAGGTTCGCCGAAAGATTTAGGGGGATGCTTCTGTGAAATACAAATGTGAGACTAATCCAGCAATCAAAGAAAATTAAATTCTTTTGTAACGTCGTACTCACGCGCGCTCCTATTCATACGTATCAAATAAGTTAGATTTGTGGGGCTCAAACGGAATTTATGTTTTCAATAAAATTTTCTTTTTATCGATAGTGGAAAAACGTGTACGTAGGTATACAATACGATTTTAATATTCGGTTTTTTTTTTTCGTTCGGTCACAGAATAATAAATTTACTTTGTAATTTCACAGTAATTAATTTACATAAAATACCCAGGGGTGTTTTTTTCAGATTTTAATCAGCATTAGCGAAGAATCTTATGTGAAAATATATGCATGTTTAATTTAGGTTTTAAAAAATTATTATATCAAAGCAGTAATACTGAAAAACAAATTATCAAAAATACAATTCTCACCAGATTTCACAATTTTGAAAAGTAAATTTTTTAAAATTTTATTTGCTACGGTATAATAAATTGTTTAATATCATTAGCTAAGAAATTTAAAACAGTTGGTAAAAGTACTATAAAGTTTGAGATACACAGTTCAAATCTCTTAGGAATCAATGTTTGACAGATTGGTTTGTATACTAATCAGTTACCTTTATCCGTTAAGGAAAATTCATAGTTCTTACCTGCTGCATGTTGAGACATGTTCATACGTGCACAGTAGCCGTCGCGCCATGTCGATGGGCTCAGTTATTCATTAGCAGTGAGAGTGTAAAGTACTTGTGATGCATCGTGGTCACGAAATGAGATAAGGGCAGTATTGCGTTATAATTTCGTGCGTGGTTTAAACATAGACCAGTGCTTCGAAGAAATGACTCTTGCACTAGGTGATGTTTGTCCATATCACAGAACGATATTCAGGTGGTATAGAGAATTCCAAAGGGGAAATTTAACTGTGGAGGATGCTGAGAGGCAGGGAAGGCCACGAACGTCAGTTACGGAGGTCAACGTTACTACTGTGAGGAAAATGCTTGGCGAGGACAGGCGAGTGACCTACCAACAGATAGAGGGTACTTCAGGTCTAAATGCACCAGCAATTCGATCGATTCTGCATGATTGTTTGCACGTGAAGAAACTTTGTTCTCTCTGGGTGCCGCATCGACTGACTGAAGAGCAGATGACACGACGTGTGACTTGGTGCAGAGAGATGCTAAAAAAGTTTAATAAAGGACAATCTCGGTATGGGAACACAGGTGACGAGACTTGGCTGTACTATTATGATGTGCCGACCAAAGCTCAAAACAAAGTTTGGGTCTTTGACGATGATGACACACCCGTAGTTGTCAGAAACTCCCGATCTGTAAAGAAGAAAATGATAGCTGTATTTTCAAATCGAGTGGAATTGTGGAACGCGTCGTTTTGGACACACAGACCGCAGTCACAGCTAAGTGGTATACTGAACAGTGCTTGCCTAAAGTCAGTGGATCTATGAAGAACCTGCGGCCAAAGTCAAGAATGGACACCTGGTTCCTCCATCACGATAGTGCTCCAGCTCACCGCGCTAAAGCCTGCACCGAATATTTGACCACGACAAGATTGAAACTTCTTGAGCACCCTCCCTACAGTCCAGATCTTGCTCCCTGCGACTTTGCACTGTTCCCGCATGTGAAAATGAAGCTAAAAGGGAGGCGGTTTTCCAGTGATGAAGACCTTCTGCGGGCTTGGGACAACGACTTTGCTTTACTCCCTAGTGAAACTTGACAGAACTGGTTTAAAGATTGGTTTCGGAGGATGGAGAGGTGTATTGAGTGTAGAGGAAATTACTTTGAAAAAATTAAATAAACAAAGCTGTATTGCAAAACTTTCCTAGTACCCCTGTGTAGTTTTTACCTTTTACGATGAGAAAGATAGCTTTCAAAAATTTTATTCAAATATTTTACGTACAAATAGTACACAGACTTGGAATTTTAGAAATTCTTTTTATACTACCTAGTTTATACAATTTTTTTCCTTGTATAATTAGTTTTACTTCTTTTCTTCATACTGTATATGTAACATAAAATGACATAAAGTAATTTTATTTTTGCTTTTACCCACTGCATTAGAAACATAAAATTATCTTTGTACTTATTGTTTGTACTTGGGTAATGTCCAATAAACATCACCTACAAAAATAATTTTAAAAATAAACAAATTTTTAACATTCTTATGGAGAGTAAATCAAGACAATTTTATGGTAAATTATGTATGTATGTCCAGTTACAAGGAATTTACCTTAAGCAGTATACGGTGATTTAATGATACAATATCGGTTTGAGTTTTTCATTTCATCTTTTGTGAATGTAACAGAAGTTACACATCGAAGAAATACCATATTATGGCATTTTTAAGTATTAATTATTTGATTTCAATACTTATATGAAAAGTGGTGAAACAACAACAACGAATGAACATTTTCGAATGGTAATTTTATATAATGTTTCGGTAAACTCAGAAAGCTGTTTAATAATATACATATATTGTTTATTAGATTTCGTTTGTTCAATTAATTTTATTATAACCGTGAATTTTCAAAGGTTTATAGACAGTCTGTCGTAGAGAAAGCCGAACTTTTTTAAAATAGTAATTCCTAGCGGCGCCATCTGTTGAGAAAAATAGTAGATCTTTCACCAATGTTATGTCAAAATATCACGGCATTTGCATCATTAGAAGCAGAGAAATTGGGCATAAATAACAGTGTGTATTTGGAATTGATCGAAAAATGAATTTTGAACGAAGAGCAAATATCAAGTTCTGTTTTAAACTCGCTAAATCGTTTACTGAAACGTTTAATTTGATGAAACAAGTGTTTGGTGATACGTGTTTACCATGTACGAGTGTGTATGAATAGTATAAACGATTTAAAGACGGTCGTATGATCATAAATGACGATATCATCGAACTTGTGCGTTAATTTATCGCAAATAGGCCAAAATCCTCATTGCGATGCGTAGGAATGGAATTAAATATTTCCAAAGATTCAATTCATCGCATTTTGACACAGCATTTGGGACTGAGAAAGATTTGGGCAAGGTTAGTACCACACAAGCTAACTGAATTCGACATTGTACAGACTTGATTAAAAACTCAAAAAATAACGAAAACTTCAGGTATTCTATTTTAACTAGCGATGAGACGTGTTATTTTCAATATGAGCCAGAGACGTCAAAGCTCTGAATGGAAGCATCCAAGCGAAGAAAGACCGATAAAAACCTTTTGGGCAGTCAAAAGTGAAGACAATGTTGATTTGGTTCTCTGATTCGAAAAGTATAGTGCACAAAGAGTTTGTACCAACTAGTCAAACAGTTAATGCTGTTTATTATCTTGGTGTTATGAAGCGTCTTTTGCCGCGTATTCGTCGTGTGCGCCCTCAATTTCGTGAAAATGATAGCTGGCGTTTGTTACATGATAATCCACCATCTCATCGCTCGACAAACGACGACGTCAATAGTGAAGACGATGTAGATTTGGTTTTTTTAATTCGAACGGCATAGTGCACAAAGAGTTTGTATCAACTAGTCAAACAGTTAATGCTGTATATTATCTTCGTGTTATGAAGCGTTTCTGGCGCTTATTCGTCGTGCGCGCCCTCAATATAGTGAAAATGGTAGCTGGCGTTTATTACATGATAATGTACCATCTAATCGCTCGACGCTTATCACTGATTTTCTAACTACAAATGGCATTTTAACCATCAACCATTCTCCGTATTTACCAGATTTGGCCCTATGTGATTTCTATCTATTCTCCAAACTACATTTGCCGATGAAAGGACAGCATTGTGCCGACGTTGAAACCATTAAAAAGGCGTCGACAGCGATCTTGAAGGAAATCTCTAAAAATGAACTTAAAAAGTCATTTGACATGTTAATTGCCCGTGCAAAACGTTGTATTGAAGCCGAAGGCGACTACTTTGGATAAAATAAATGAATTTTACCAAAACAGTAAGCTTCTGTTTTTATTTTAAAAAAGTTCGGTTTTCTCTGCGACAGACTGCGTATTTGTGCAGAATGCCTAAATCTTTCACTACCATAAAGATTCCGATCGTACGCAATATAAAGTTTATTATATTTATTATTTATTCGATTCAAGCAACCTTAGATGTTGTTGTGAGAACAATTGTTAACATTTTGTGTGAATATGAAGTATGTGGGAGCATTGGATACCCTATATCTTTATACCACCTTAAAAGACGAATGGTTTCCCTCGCCTAGAAAGATGACGTAAGGTGAACGTATCTATTTGCGTGATCTCGAAAGAAGTTTTTCTTGAAAAAGATTATGCATAGTGGTTAACTTCTTCGATACCACTGAATATGTTGTAATTATAGCTCTAGATTATTAAGGTATGATCAATTCCGAATAGTATACTATTGTACGTTTATCTAAAGTGCTTTAAAAAATAATAATAATAACACTTCACATTTCCAACAGATTAACGTCAATTTCAGAGGGCATTAGCAGCCTCAGAGTAGACCCAAAATTTAGGTCAAAAAAGAAATCTTCAAGATTTCAAGTCAGATTCCTAGAGAACTTGCAGACACATTACGAATGTAAACCATGTTGTATTACAGCTTTCTTCTTATTTTAGTTGGATAGGTAGGCAGACTGTTAACTTTACTTGTTTAAATACATGCTTTTTACATTAAAGAAGCAATTATGCGTATTTTCTGATATTTTAAATAACAATCTGTGCCTTCACATCCCTTAATATTTAACGCTTATTACAGAAGACATTGTCAAGTCGTGGGCTATTATATTATGCCTGCACTTGTGAAGCGATTTAAGGTCTTCGACTGTCGGTATTCACCTTAAAGACTTCGGCGTGATAAGCTAGTAACTTACCATTGAGCTATCAGGTGGTTCAGTGATAATTGTGCAGCGATACAAACAAGCACAACATTTATTTGATCAACTAAATATATACTTCCGCCCTGGCATTCAATGATTTCTTTTTATAAGTAATACGTTTTACTTCAACCAATTAAGTTGTCAGTTCTTTTAAAAGAAAAGTAAATGATATACTTTCAGGAAAATGGAAAAAATATTTTAAAAACTAGTTTCTTGAAGTGTAAAGTACATTGACTGTAATGGGAAATACTTTGAGAAAACGCAATAAAATTATTTAGAGCACAGTATTATATATAACTCCCTAGAATTCCATTAAACATTAAAATATTTTATTTCACGAATACTTGAGCTGCATATTATAGAAAAATTATTGCGGACAAATTATCTATTTTCTCAGCAATAAATTTAAGTGATCGATGTATGTATATTTACAAAATTATTTGTATTATGACGTTAAATACTTCGTTAAGTCTTCCTTTAAACCAGTAAAGAGTATTTCCGCAAGAAATACACACAACAATGCTCGAGTTCGAGGAGAGACAACTCAAGTAGAACTGTTGATGGCGATGAGGATATAACATCTGCTGCCTTGACCAGGCTCCCAAAGATGTAAATAGTTTACTTAGATCAACTATATCGGGAAATTTGAAAAACATATGGCAATATATATCTTATATACATATATACCTGCCAGCTTGCTTTCAACTGTTTAAAACACGAATGTATTTATTTAATACATACCTAGTTGAATTAAACACATATTTTCGCAGAACTTGTTGACCCAAATCGCTTATTTTTTTAAGAATTTTAATTAGATCTTCTGCATTTAAGAAAGTGCGAACATAACATTGCCTACAATAGTGTCAAAATAACAATTATTTACTAAATCGAGATACATATCTTATACAGGATGATTCAAAAGTAGGTGTCGATAAATAATTATTAATATTGTATAATAGGTGTAAAGGGAAGTTTTATCGTTTTTGAGTAATGTATATGCGTACGAGGGTAGCCGTTTATATTTCGGGAACTAGCAACACTGTTAGTGTTGCCTCCGATCTGATGATTGCATCGTGAAATTTGTTATTTTTGACAATATATTTACTTTGACAATTTTATTATCCGGTCGCTATTTCTATTGTTGACAGTAACTTGAAAATTTTATGTCATCGAATAAATGGAATTACCTCGCGAGCATTTTCGTGCAATTATTTTTCATAACTTTCGACCTGGATTCAACAAGAATGCATCGACGAGCTGAATTCTTTATATGGTGATGAAGCACCATCGAAAACTACAGTATATCCATGGTATAGTGAATTCAAACTTGGACGGCATTCTTTGGACGCTGAATTTCGTGTCCGGTCCAAAAACGACTCATACTTTTGACGAGCAAGATTTGAAGAACATATAGAAATTCTATCCATTACATGTTATTACATATGTCGCTTAACTCACGTGCTACCCCAACAGAAAGTTTTGGCACAAAACCAAGGCTTTTAATGTGATCCAAAGTAGTTGTCTAATGAAGTCTTAGTTTTCCTCCTTAACATCTGATGGTCTTTGTAAACGAAACCTCCCAAATCATCTATCATATTTGACATGTTTGAGCTATTACTTCGGTCTTTCCGAACAGTTTAAGCAATATTTTCTTCTGCTTGCACAGCATCGTTGTGTTTTTGAAATTCATGTAGTATTCATTATCACAAATGCACCTTTCCTTCATTCATATTGACGGTTAGCCATGTTTAACAAAACTAAAAAAGAATTCAAAAACTTGTCATGAACAACCTACTTTATACTATCTGCTAAAACTGGTTATACGAGGGTAGCCGTTTATATTTCGGAAATAGCAAACAAAAAATTTTTTTTTATTATCGACAATAACTTCATTGCTTTTCAAAATATTCTCCTTGAAAATAAATGCACTTTTGCATTTGTTTAAAGCAGTCCGAAAAGCATTACTGCCACTGGGAAGACGGTATCTCCAAAATATGAGTTTTGAATGCCTCAACTGCCTCTTCCGGCGTAGAAAACCGTTGACCACGAAGTTTATTCTTCACGTGTGGTAATAAAAAGAAATCACAGGATGCTACATCAAAAACTATTGACAAACAAATAGTTGTGTACTATTTGGAATTGACCGTTCTACAACTCTCTAAAGGCACGGCTGCAACGTGACCGGTTTTTCCGAAAAAACAGGCGACCATTTGTTTTGATGTGCTTCGAGCTCGAACAACTTTTGTTGGTTTTGGCTCATCTTGGAATACCCACACAGTCGTCTGCTGTTTACTGTCGGGCTCATACTTTATAAATGTTGTTTGAAGCACCGGCATTGTATTTTTTGTGCATTTCTTGGCACCAATCGGCGCGAGTCTTTTTTGAACGTGAACATGGCTTCTTAACGGCTAAATGTTCATGCAGGATCTCATGCACGCTGGTGTTACTAATACCTAGAGATGCCTCGATCTCACGGTATGTCACATGATGGTCTTGTATTATCAATTCAAACACTGTATTAATGTTTTCTGACACAACAACATTCGTGGGACAACCTTCACGAAATTAATCGTCCAAAGAACGCCGTCCAAGTTTGAATTCACTATACGAAAGATATACTGTAGTTTTCGATGGTGTTTCATCACCATATGAAGAGAATTCAGCTCGTCGATGCATTCTTGTTGAGATAATCTACACCGAAAGTTATGAAAAATAATTGCACGAAAATGTTCACGAGTTGATTCCATTTTTTCGCTGACATAAAATTTTCAAGTTACTGTCAACAATAGAAATAGCGACCGGCTAATAAAACTGTCAAGGTAAATATATTCTCGAAAATAACAAACTTCACGATGCAATCATCAGATCGGAGGCAACACTAACAGTGTTGCCAGTTCCCGAAATATAAACGGCTATCCTCGTATTAGGGAATAATCAAATTTTTTGTAAATTTACTCTTTTTTGTAACATTTAACAGACATCGTTTTGGTATATATCGTTATATATTTTGAGCCCAAATAAAACCAGAAGGAAATGCCAAAAACGATTTCGATAAAAGCCTGTTACAAACAAATGTATAAATACTTTCGTGCTGGTTTAGCTTCGAAATAGAGAATTTACAATTTCGAGTGTATTATTAAGGATATTGAAATACGAAATGATTTTCAATATATTATATTGACGAATAGCATACATAAAAACGTAATAACTGTCAAAATACGTAACATTATATTATAAATTTTCCATAATCATCTATATTCGAAATGTATACATTTTATTCATTTCCAAAGTTGATTACAATCCCGTCTTATTGAAATGCATACAATCTAGCGTGCCGAGAAGACATTCAACCACCGTCGACGACCTGACATTAGGATTCAATCGCAGATTTTTATCTTTCTGTCCCATTCCTGTCATTTCTTACTAACAGTCGTTTATTTTAGATCTTTCTTTTAACTAAAATAATTTTCTTAGTAAATAGTTCACAACATTTTGCATGTTTTTGATTCAGATTAGAAATATTGCTTAAGTTAATAAATTCTAAATATTACAGAGACTACAGCTTAAAGTTAAAATCATTAAGTGCCTATGTTTAAAAAAAATTCAATTATTTTTAATGTTGTTACATTCTGTACCACGAACAGATAGATTAATCACAACCAACTCACGTAAATATTTTTGACATTATAAAATAAGTATCAACGGCAAAAATCCCATTTACAGATGCACAATTATTGTATTATTTATTTACTTCTAACCAAAAAAAAATAAACCTCAAAAAGGTTGTTATAATAATAATAGTAGTGAAAATTTAACCGACTTATATTAAATGTTGAAAATGAATACAAATTATTTTGAATTGATAACAAAATTTACATTAAACTGTACCATATATAAAACGAATTATTAAATTAATTTAATTTCCAAGTGAGGCAAAATTTTTTCAAACCTACTTTCAAACAATTATGCACTCATCTCTTCATGGTAAGCACCTAGCTTATTTGGAAATAAGAGAAGGCCATTCTCAAGAAAACCATCCTCACAACCAATATGTAATAATATCAACCAGTTTCTTTTCCACTAGTATTTTTATTCAAACCCGTTGACACACCCTCATTGAAAGCTTGCCGTGCACATTTAAAGCTTTCATCGGTTTAAACTTTTGATATTGTATGGCCTTCATTTACCCATGTTTCATTCAAAAAAAAAATGTTTCTACTTTCCATTCTAAATTTCTGTAGTCTAGACAAATATTATCTTCTCAATAATAATTATTTCACCTTTCTCCTTTAAGTACCTACGCCTAGCTTTTTTCTTATAACTAAAAGCAAAGGTAGGCTAAAATTGCACACAGTAATATATTAAATATCTCTTTTAATAATCTATATGTCTGCTTTGAAAACTTCGATATATCATCATTGCTATTTCCTACTGCCAAAATTTTGTTTAATGTAGGAATCTCATTTTTAAAGAAAAGTGAATGAACTGTACATCTTATCAATGCTTTCGTGTTATCGTCCACACGACCTAATATAGTTCTCTTTCTTTTATTTTACTAGTTATATAACTTTGTCAGCCTGTCCACTGCTTGACGAGAAATGCATTCTCGTCTTGCTATTTCTCGATGTGAATAGTTCCCAGTTGTTAATAAAGTCTCTACTGCCACCTTATCTGCACTAGTAATACCTTTGCATTTTCCCATTATTCAAAATTCACTACCCCCCACAACACACACAAAAAAACATGAAAAGAAAGACAAAAATGTCACCAAATTTTAAAACTAATTATAATATTTCATAAATTCGATATCTGTAATAAAATTTTCACTTTTCACATATTGGGTTGGCAACTAAGTACTTTCGGTTTTGTAGAATGAAATAAAACACCTTTTTTTTTGAACAAAGAATAGTTTTTAATCAATTATATATTTTCCATTTTGCTCAATGACCTTTTGCTATCTTTCTTTCAGCTGCATGATTCCGCGCTCATAAAATTTCTGGTCCTTATCAGCAAAAAACTGAACCAGGTGCCAGTGAAGGTCATCGTCATTTGTGAAAGTTTTACCATTCAGATGGTGCTAGATCAGGGCTGTATGGAGGATGTGGCATCACTTCCCAACCAAGCTCCAATAGTTTCCCACGAGTTGCCAAAGATGTGTGAGGCCTTGCATTATCTTGGTGGAAAACTACACCTTTCCGATTTGACAATTCTGGCCATTTTTCTTTGATTGCTTCATCCAGTTTTATTAATTGTTGACAGTAAACATCAGAATTGATCATTTGGTTCCTTGGAAGCAGCTCAAAAAACACAACACCTTTGTAATCCCACCAAACTGACAGCAGGATCTTTTTTGGATGCAATTCAGCTTTCGATGTGGTTTGAGCTGGTTTATCGTGTTTGCTCCATGATCGTTTTCGAACTATGTTACTGTACAGGACACATTTTTCATCACCAGTGAGGATTCTTTTTAAGAAAGGGTCGGTTTCATTTCGTCTAAGGTGCATATCGCAAAAGTTGATTCTTTGTGTTAAATGAATTTCTTTCAATTCGTGAGGTACCCAAATATCAAGCTTCTTAACTAGCCCAAGACATTTTAAATGTTTTTCAATTGTTGTGTGCGATACATGTAGCCTCTCCGCAAGCTCTCGAACAGTTATATAACGATCCTCTTCAATTATGACTTTGATTTGGTCATCATCAACTTCAGTAGGCCGACCAGAACGTTGCTCATCTTTGAGGGAAAAATCTCCAGAACAGAATTTTTTATACCAATTCTGACACGTGCGCTCTGTTAAGCAATTAGCACCACAAACTTCACATATCTTTTTCTGAGCCGCAGCAGCTTTCTTTACTTTACGGAAATAAAATAGTAAAATATGTCGAAAATGTTCGTTTCTGCACTCCATTTAAAATTAACCCACAACTATTAGCTTTAATAAAAATCACGCACTACTTGCTTCTGAAGTTACGTCAATGTGACTAGTATCACGCGACAAACGGTAAAGTACAGCACTAACATACGTTATACAAAAATAAAGCTCTCTATCAGTAAAAACCGAAAGTACTTAGTTTCCAACCCAATACAACACGCACTCAGAATAACAAAAAAGCAACTAAAAGTAACCCACTAGAGTTGTGTTTAATCCCGAGAAGGGTGTTTAGTGGTGGTTAGAATACTGAGAATGTTATAGTTCTAAGGGATTTATGCTATAAAGGAAGATATTTTAACTTACTAAATAGCTCTAAATATTTCTAAGAAATGCGATTGGTCCAAATTTAATTGCTAGCTACTGTCTATATTTGCCGAATTAATAAACATTGTATGAAATAACTCTGGAGACATAATTCTCGAAGTTTGAAAATTACGTAATATTAGAACTGCATGATTTCGAGTTCAGCATTTAATTTCATTACGTAATTAAGTTGTTAGATCAATTGCAAAATGTCAAACACGTACTAGAAAACAAATTAAATTAATTAATTTTAATTGATTTAATTTGTACATTAAGTATTAACTACGTTCAATTATTAATTTATCTCAAAATATTTCTCATTAGATTAATCGATGTATTGGAAACATTGAAATTGTACCTCCTTTTGGGCAACCGCATCAACTCTATTTCCTTAACAAATAATCTTTTTTCCATACCACCCTACATAAAATAAGCAAGTCTATTTTCGGAATTGTGTGTTATATTGTATAAACACAGGTATTACTTAAGCCAATTCACTTCGTGATTGTTGAAAAAACGATGTAAAAGAAAAAAAATGTAAATAAAATCTTAAACAAACCATGTAGTAAGTGTGCACAAGCATGAATGAATTCCGAATGAAAATAGATTGTGTATACGGAATTTTATTCATTGTTTTCTTTTTGATAACATACGTAAAAAATGCCCACGTTCTTTCAAAATAATAATTCTAGGACATTGTAATTATTTTAATTTTTTTTGTTTTAAAACAGCAATATTCATTGCCGAACGTTTCTTGTACGTTTACAATCTTAAAATCTTTACAAATGCTATGAATTAAGTTACGTATTTTTCTTACATGTTTTATTTTTTGCAGATTTATCACCATTTAATCGACTACCATTTTCCGAAGCTGAAGGAAACTAATGTGGAAACGTGAATTTGTAAGTGTCTTGTATTTAATGTTTATTAATTAAAATGTAGTGGAAATCATAGATTGGTTTATTAGCAATGTGATGTATCAATAAAAAATATGTACGAGGGTAGTTTGACAAGTAGTGAGAATGGAAAAGAAAAACGAATTTTTTAAATACAAAATAACTTTTATTTTTCAATATATTCTCCTAAAAGAGCAATATATTTATTCCAACGGTGCTCCAATACCCTTATGCCATCTCTAAAATGCGATTCCGGAAGGCTTGCAAAATACTCATTTATGAAGATGATAAGCTCGTCGTCAGACGAAAATTTCTTTCCACCTAGTGCCGTTTTCAATTTTGAAAAAGGTGGAAGTCGGAAGGGGCTAGATTCGGCGAATAAGGCGCATGCGGTACTAATTGGAAATGCAACTCGTGAATTTTGGACATCGCAACTGTGCTGGTATGCGAGGGAGCATTGTTTTGGTGAAACAGGATCTTTTTCTTTGCCATTCCTGGCCGTTTAGCACGAATCTCAACATTTAATTTTTGTAGAAGTTCTGCATAATATTCTTCGTTTATTGTAGCACCTTTCTGAAGGTAATCAATGAGCAAAATGCCCTTTGAATCCCAAAAAATTGATGCAATCACCTTATTTGCCGATAAAGTGGTTTTCGCTTTCTTTGGAGGTGCAGAACCACGTTCTAACCACTGTTTCGACTGTTGTTTAGTTTCGGGTGTACTGTAGTGTATCCAAGTTTCATCGCAAGTAACAAATCGCCTACAAAAATCAACCGGATTCCGCTTATAAAGGTCCAAACACTCATTGGAAATGCACAAACGAGTGATCTTTTGTTCAGTCGTAAGCAATCGCGGCACCCATCTTGCCAAAAGCTTGGAAAGGCCCAATTCTTTCGTTAAAATGTGGTGTACGCGTTCTGTTGAAATGCTTACCATGTCTGCTATCTCTCTCACTTTGAGTCGTCGATCTTGCGTAATAATATTATGGATTTTTATAATCATTTCCTTAGAAGTCACGATTTTGGTTGCTCCAGAGCGCGCTTCATTAACACAGCTTAGTCTACCACGTTTAAATTTATTTACCCATCTACTTATTGTGGCGGATGATGGAGCAGATTCACCTAATGTTTCCCGTAACTCATCTTTTATTTCGTTAGCTTTCATACCCTTAATTACAAAGTCTTTAATCACCGCACGATACTCTGCTTTTTCCATCTTAACAAAACGACGTGTTGCTTCTTTTTCAATCAGCTGTCAAAAATAAACTAATCAACCGATTTATCTAAATATCGGAATGTAAACATATAAATAGGCAACCTAAATTACAGTGCATTTGTTTTACCAATTAGAGCGCCACCTATGTGTCATTCTCACTACTTGTCAAACTATCCCCGTACACCTTTAAAAAAGAAAGCAATACAAGGGAAATGTATTTATGCTTATACTTAATTTTATAAGGGAGTTTTCTGATTAAATGATATCAGCTGAATATTTTTTTAAGCATGGAATAGATGCTTGCATAATCATGAGAATAATTTTCTTATTACTTTTCCATCTCGACTATATACAGTTCGAATTTTTGCATTAACAACTATCACAACAAATGAACGATAATCTGCTTTTAAATAATACATTTTCCGGTCCCAAATGTACCTTAAAAAATTTTTAAATTTATAAAATGCAAAATAGAATTTCAATATTTAAAGATAAAGTTTACTTACCATTTTTTCCTAAACCGTTGATAAATAAAGCGAAATTTCTTCAAAATTATTTAACACTATATTGTGGCACCATGTCGTAGGTAGATATTGGACAACCCTTATGGTGTTACAAATAAAATCTACACAAAAAAATACGTTAATTCTTTGACACAAAAGCACCGATTTGATCTTTAAATGTAAATCTAAAGACATTTGATAGAAATTCTCTCATATATCGTGTGAGCTTACCAAACAATAATAATAAATCTTTATTGTTCTACAGATAGAACCCATTTAAAGTACAACATAATTGTATTGCAATAAAAGTATTAGCAAACTATACATAAATAAAAATAAATATTATACAATACGTTAAGTATATACTAAAGAAGAAGAATACTAGAAAAGAAAGCAAATCGGTAATTTATCCAAGGAATCAAGACATATACAGTACTGTGCAAAAGAAAAAAGTGCCTAACAATATTTTTCAAAACTTATTTACTAAAACATTTTTACCAATAATTATTAGGTTAATTTAACTTATAATACTTAATACATCTTTCCAAGAACGATTCACTTATTGGTAGAAATATAATCACTGGAAATTTCCAAGTTTAAAACACCATACTTCCGCGTAGGAGTGAGATTGACCACCTGATAAGAGGAGTTATTTATCTATAAGATTTTGTTTTTAATTCAGTGGTAGAAATGATACAGAGCGGTTCCACAATAGAATTTATTTAGATTCTTAAAAAAGGGGCCTACGTGTGAAATTTTCATTTTAAGAAAAATCGTGAGCTCTAAATTGTTATAGTATATATATATATATATATATATATATGTATATATATAGTATATGCATAGAATAGCATTACTAGATGGAAATAAAACCAGCAGTGTAAGTGATTGGCCAAAGAGTGGACATCCAAAAAAGTTCAGTAAAACTGATGTACAGTTTTTAAAAGTTAGTTCTTAAGAAATCTTAAGAAAATTAGCATAGAACTAACTCAAAATCTTGTACCAACATCTGGTACTTCAGATCAGGCTTGAAGGGATGCTTGGCCGTGATAAAATCCTTACTGCGACGAGGTAATAGAGGGAAGCGATTAAAATATGCCAGAGACCACGAAACTTGGGGATATAATGAGTGGCGACAAATACTATGGACTGACGATTCTAAATTAATTGGAACGAACAGACGTCAATATGTTAGATGACACTGTGGTGAATTATTATTGGAACCATGTTTACACACTACCATAAAGTATGAAGGTGGCAATATTCAAGTTTGGAGTTGTATTCCGGCAGCAGGTGTGGATGAAATTGTAAAAATAGAGGGTAAATTAACTGGTGAGAAATACAGAACACTATTAGAAGAACATGCCATACCATCAGGGCAGCGACTTATTGGCAATAATTTAATTCTACAGCAAGATAATGATCCCAAGCATACCTTAAAACTTGTTAAATAATTAACACAGCAGGAAGCAAATGGGGTATTGCAGACTATGATATGGCCACCTCAAAGTCCTGACTTAAATATTATTGAGCATGTGTTAGATTATCTTGACAGAAAAAGTGTGAAAAGGGACCAAAGAGCAAAAATGAACTGTGGAACATACTACAAGAAGATTGGCACAATATTCCTGAAAATTACATTATTTCATTAATGGAAAGCCTAGCAAGAAGAATGCAGGATACCATAAAAAATAAAGGTGGTCATACAAAATATTGAAAATTTAAGTCGTTTATGTTTAAATATCGATGTGTGTTAGTTTTTATACATTAAAAAAAGTACAACTTGTGTAAGATCATTATTTATCCCTTTATAATACCTTTTTGTAAAATTCAAGGGGCTTCTTTTTTTGCACAGTACTGTATGAGATAAACCAAAATTAAATGAAAGTAACAAATGTCTTATTCAAGTTATAATGATAAATGAGAAAAGAAAATTAATAGATGGCGGAAGGAGTGGTACTCAGTCTATTGACTTTTCCTGCCATGCTGAAGATCAATAAAAATAGTTTCGAGTTTATTATTATTAGTAATATTAATGTGTCAGTCGGATTTTTTATCTCTGTTCAATTTAAAAATAACATGTCAATACATTGGCAATATATTGGCCAATTTCTGATAAATAAATTGGTCTTGACCAAGAAAATGTCAAGATTTTACTTTAGAAATTAATTTGATTTTTAATAAAATCATAAAGAAAAAGCTGGTCAAAACTTACTAAATTCCTTACACATTTAGTAAGTTTCGACCAACTTTATACACCACCGTCACAAAGTTAAGAAGCAGTAAGAAATTTCTTCGTAAGATAAATAGCAAAAACGTGGTAAAACCATTAAAATATATTTTAAACTAAATCAGCAATAATATTTCTTTGAAATTTGAAATATTATAAGAAATATTTACGTTTCAATCGATTTATGGTTATATTATGCTAATGAGGGTATTTACGGCGGGAGATCTGTTATGCTAAATACAATAAACAGCTAACAGCTCGGTATTATTCAGACAGCTATTACATTACAGAATAGAACAGTTTTATCCATGGTCTTGTGTAAATCGGCAGTGTTAATATTTTTTCCTAAATTAGTGGATGCGTTTAATTTTTTTGGTCAATTTAATCAATTGCTGGATGAAAAGGGCATGCAACTAACATTAGAACAACGTTCCGCAATTCGAACCACTCCAAGAAGAGGAGTATTCAGAAAGGACAATAATGATAAATTGGGAGTTTCACCGAATGGAGAAGAGAAACGGGGCAGTTTAATGGTAGGAGGCGCAATGGGTGGTATTAAGCAACAATTACTCTCGAAGACAGATTCGTAATTACAACATCAAAGCAAGACCGACGACCTACAATACCACATATCACCAGACGCCTTAATACCCAGCGAAGAAATTAATTTAGGCCACGGCTACTTTAAGACGTGCGCTAACACTTATAGTTCATTCACAAACAAATTTCGAATACGATTTAATGGAAGTCCGTGAGAGTGTGCAGGAGATTCCGAGGCAGTCGATTTCGCGTCGCTCACAAGAATTCGGCTTTTCGCAGACCACAACTTGGCGAATTTTGCGTCGCGACTCGGGCCTGTACCCGTACAAAATTCAACTGACCAAGGAGCTGAAGGCAAACGACTATAAACAATGGCGTGTGTTCGTTGAATGGGCCAAGGAGCAGTTGGAAACCCTATTTTTCATCAAAAAATCATCTTCAGCGATGAGGCCTATTTCTGGATGAATGGGTACGTCGACAAACAAAATTGTTGGATTTTGGACGATACTAATCCACATGAGATCCAAGAGCGTCCAATGCATCCCGACAAAATTATTGTATAGTGTGAATTTTGGGCTCAAAGAAATACCGATGACGTCCATCGGTATTTCTTTGAGAACGACGTTGGCCAGGCCATCACCGTCAACGGCGAGCGGTGTAGATCGATGATTACCAACTTCTTTTGACCTGAATTGGATGATATGGACACCAACGACATGTGATTTCAACAAGACGGCGCTACGTGCCACACAACTCATGCCGCATTGGACATTCTGCGCGAGCGTTTTGAGGGCATGGTCATCTCACGTTGAGGTGATGTGAACTGGTGCCGAGATCGTGCGATTTGACCCCGTTAAACTTTTTGTTGTGGGGTTTTCTTAAGTCGCAAATCTATGCGAATAAGCCACAAATCACAACGGCCCTCAAAGCCAACGCAATCCATGCCATCGGTCAAATTCAGCCTGATTTATGCGCCAGAGTCATGGAAAAGATGAAAAAAGATAAAAGATAGAAAGCGCTTAATGAAAGACACTTTAAATATGAAATTGTTTCCTAAAAACCAATTATTTTAAATTTTCCTTGTCAAATTTAACATTTCAGTAACCTAATATTCAACTGAAATTTAAAATATATTTTTATGTAAAACCAATACCGCCTTTGATGTAAATATATCCAAAACGATATATTTTTATATAAGATACTATAATTTTTAATGATAAATCATTATTTTATTTTTTTGAGAAATATGAAATATAAAATGCAAAAAATCAACATCCAAATAATTGTTTTGTTTGAATTATCAATACCTTTTTATATTAATAATGACTAATACGAAGTGTACACGTAGTGTAATTTTAAAAACCACATATATTCAATGTAATAATTTACTATTAATTAAAAAGAATAAAATGCTTATTTTCCTGCGTATTCCAATCTATGATTTCCAATGTATAAACAATCATATCCATTCTCAATTCGATTTAAGCTTTGAACAAATGAATGAGTGGATGGACACATTTATATGCAATTCTACGCGAAGGCTCCGGTTCTGTTCTGTGTAATAAATCACCGAATGAATGCATGTTGTATGTGAACATATATATGTTTTTTTGTTATTAAAAAAACTCAACAGTTGCCACTTCGAAACAATTGCTGATTGGGTTCTACCTAAAGAAGTGTAGGAAGCAGATGTTTTGAATGATGTGCTCCCACAAGGCACAAGACGTAACGTCGATGCCGGGGGATCTTAATTTTTTAAAATTCTGGACCGTCTGTTCAAAGATATAAATTATCAAATTAAAATATTAGATTCTAGTGCGCGCGTGTGTGTGTGTAGAATTGTAAAACCTTTACTACAAGTATGAAAAGACATCTGAGGAATTATTGATTAAAATTACAATCCAGGAATTTCATATGTAAGATATAAATTGTAGTAATGTTACATGAAGGATGTACTCAAAAAGAAATTGTTAAAGTACAAGGAACCTCTCAAATCCCTTTCAAATATAAAATATTTAATACGGTTATAACATTACAAGAAAGTTTTTTAGTACTATTCATTTACTTTAAGGGATAAACCAACATCTGTAACTCATGTAGATCGTATTTAAGGAAAATAATATAAAAAATAATTTGTAATATCGGAACCAACATATATTAATCAAAAAATAATAATTATTGTATTTATTAAAAGGAAAAGAAATAAGAAAGGGTTTTAGTGGGAGACACAGAAGAAAAATTAAATAAATTGTGCAATCTATTTAATTTACCTTCATATTTAGAGGAACTATTAAATGATGACAAAGTGCGTGCAACAATCAATTTATGGATGCCATCCCAAAAAATCTGTTTGTCCTTTGAGCAAAACCATTCATCGAACCATTTTCAAACTTCTTCGAAATCAGCGAAGTGCTGCTCTGCAAGAGCGTGTCCCATTGATACGAAAAGATGATAGACGGACGGGGCAAGGTCTGGAGAGTACGGCGGGTGCGATATTATGTCCCATCCAAGTGCTTTCAGCACTTCCTTGACCGGTTTTGCTGTATGAGACGGCGCGTTATTGTGCTGTAAAATCACTTTACCGTGTCTTCGGGCCCATTCTGGACGTTTTTCTATCAATGCATGGTTCAAATTGATAATATGTTGTCCGTAGCAATCAGTATTAACTGTTTCACCAGGTCTCAACTGTTTGTAATACACTACGCCACTCTGGTCCCACCAAACACAGAGCATTGTCTTGCGACTAAAACGATTTGACCTTAGAGTCGATGGGCCGTCTTCGGTAGGTGATAACTAAGATTTTTTACGTTTTAGGTTTTTGAAATAAATCCATTTTTCATCAACCGTCACTATTCGATGCAGAAATTACTTTCGATCATATCTTTGAAGCAACATTTCATAGACGATTTTTCGATTTTCAATTTGCCTGTCATTCAGTTGATGTGGCACCAATTTTTCCATCTTTTGGATTTTTCCCATTGCTTATAATCGGTGGTTAATCGTTTCTTGGGCCATATTTCACGCTTTTGCCAATTGTTTTTGAGTTTGGGTTGGGTCTTCGCCCAATTACTCCTGCACTTTCGCATTTTTAAACTTTGTTGGTCTACCAGAACGTTCTTTGTCTTGCACATCGAAATCACCACTTTTGAATTGTCGAAATGAGGCCTCATATGTTTTTATGGTTGGAGCATGCTCACCGTAAGTTTCTACCAGCAAACGATGACTTTCGGCAACTTTTTTCGTTTGATTAAATAAGAAAAGTAATGCGTAACATTTATGACTTTGGGGCTTGATGTCGGTAAAATAAAATGGCATATGTGTCAAATCATAACATTGCATACCTAAGCCTAGCAACATCTGTTAGGAAAACCAGTAATAACTTTCCGATACACCTGGTACATAATTTGGAAAGATTGATAAGTTTGTAATGGTCGAATATTGAATTGTGAAGCTACACTGAGCTGGTGAAATGGTATTACTAACCAAGATCAAACAGTGCGACATTTTCCTTATTACAAAAGTTTAAAATGTTAAAATTAAATCAAAATATGGTGAAGACTTTTAACAATCACGAGTATAAAACAGCATCCGGAAGAATAAAGCCATCTATTTACCATTTAATTGTGTTTTTACATTTTATCAATTTCGGCAAAACATCTTTTTAAAAATACCTTCATGTAATACTAACCAAATCAATGTTAGTTGTCCGGAAAAGCTATTTTTATAGAACATACTTACATGATGTTAAAGCAATTGCAAGATTATTTTAAAAGAATTGTATATACATATATAAAATAATGAACTGTAAAACCATTACATCTATTTATTTCCCTCACAGTAATATATATCCAGAAACACATTTCAGTCATGAAAACATCAGGATGGTAAATCAAACACATTTTTGTTGTGGATGAACATAATTGACACGTGCCATATTCCCAAGACACTAATGAAAAAGTATCATCGCGTTTTTATGTGAAACGATACATGTTATAAACGATTTTATGTGCTTTTTCACGTGCATTAAAAAAATAGCATGCAATTACAGAGTTAATTACAATAACGATAATATCATTTATTGACTTTTATAAGCTCTTCGGAAACCTTAAACGATGCACATATATACAGAAAACATGCACGCTTTTTAAATATAAAATTTTCAAATTAAACGTACTGTTTTCAGCTGCTTTTTAATTAAATAATTAGTTAGGTAATCAACTTTTTATCAGGCGAATTTTGAAAGTATGAATATATTTATCGTTACACCTCTCTGTCAATTTCGTGTATTAAAAAAGATTACCTATACCATATATTATGGAAAGTTTGATTGCAGCAATATAATATAAATGTCAATAATTCGAGGAATGAAAAAAATACTTTAAAATTTGTAAATTGTGACAAAATCTAATTCAACGAAGACAATATTAAATTGAAATTTGACAGCAATTATAACATTTAATTCACAATTCATTGTAAAGATTAAAGGAAGATGTGTAAGTTAAAAAAGGAAACTAAATAAATTAGTATAATACAAGGGCTGATGTTTAAATTATAATTAATTTGCCAGATAATTTAATATATCCAACAACCAGAAAATGTTCTGCTGTATAATAATATAATGCAGATGAAAATCCATAAGTTGTAATCGAATCGTAAAAATTGGATTATCGAGACTTTTTTATTCGTTCAATGTACAATATAATTTCTAAACCAATACCAGATTGCTCCGAATAAAAGGAGGACACTACAGATTCAGCAAGGAGACAAACATGTAGAACTACTGAATAGATAAAGAAGCAGGAGAATAGCACATGCTGAAAAGTAATTAGGACACCGAGATAAAATAGATGCTAAACGACTTTAAGTATGATTTACTACAAAGAATTAGTGGAAAAATTGTTAGCCATTAAGTCAAAGATTCCACAGAACTTTAATCTAAGAAACTGTTACAGACTTCATAACACTTGGATAACAGCCCATCATAGATTAAACACATGCAAAATTTTGGCTGCTATGCAACATACTTCAAATGACAACACTCCTTTGCTACACTCCAGCTACAATTTAAACGTGGTGATATGTGACCAGTACCATGAAAAACTGTAGTAACTCCGAAAATGATTAATAGCAAAGAGATAGCTAACATCGTAAATATATTGATTGAAGAAGGACATCATTAATCAGGAAAAGATTACGTCCCCTTTTTTATGCACTAGCAGGATAATACCCGTGTTCTACTCCCTGAGCACTTTCTCTTCTTTTACAATCATATTATTAAATCAGTGAGTGGTGTTCTTCCCTCTTCCTCTAGGTATTTCAGCGTTTCTGATGTGATTTCGCCAATTCCAGCTGCTTTACCTAACTGCAATTACACTATGGCATCGTCGACCTCTTCTTCAGAAATAGTTAATTCCGTAGGCTTCCTTTCCTTTCTCCTCTCGGTTGTCTGTATCTTAGAGTTACCTGCTTCAATTATCTCTTGGAAATGCTCTCCCCATCTATCCATTATCTTGTCTTCCTCTGTTATTATCTTTCCGTTTTTGCCCTTCATATTTTTCATTCTATGTCTTTTCCTCTGTCCTAGTTGTTTTAGTGTGCCGTAGAATAGTTTCTGGTTGTCTTTGAAGTTTTCTTTCATATTTTGTCAAAATTTTTCTTCTTTTACTGTGGTTTTGTCTAATTTTCTCTTTCCCTTGTACATCTTGTAGTCCTCTATCGCATTCGTACTAAGGTATTTTTCCCATACTACCTTTTTCTCCTTAATGTCTTTTTGTACCTCTGTTGACGACCAGTTTGTTCTTTTTACTCTCTTTACAGTTGTTTTCCGCTTTTGTCTTTCCACATCTTTCTTCTGCCGCTGTCAGTATTGCTTCTTACGATCTTATCCATCGCTCCTCTATGTCTACTTCGTCTCTTTTTCGTCCATTTATTATTTTCCTAAGCGTTTCTTGAAAGTTAATTCTATGGTGTACCTCTTTGAGTAACTTTTTATTTTCTTTCTTCTTTTATCTTCTTTTTCTTCGTGGTTCGTTATTAGCTTTATTTGAACTAGGTAGTGATCGCTGTCAATTTCTGCTTGTCTTGATACTTTTACATCTTTCACATATTTCCTGCACTCCTTTCGTACCAGGAAATAGTTTAATTATGGATTTTTCCCATCCGCTTGGTTCTTCTCTAGTAATTTTATAAATTTCCTTGTGTTTGTTATTATTAGATCGTTTTCCATGCACATTTATATTATTCTTTCTCCATTATTACTCATTTCTTCTCCTTCATTCCCTTTATTCTTTCGTATCCTTTATTATTGTTTTCTACACGTCCGTTAAGAAGAAGATAATAGTAAAAAATTGTTGAAACGCCTAATTTCACAAGATTTATTATATAATGATTGTCCAGGCTGATACCCCATAATAAATCAATTATGTGGCAAGTAATGAAAAATGATAAATATATAAATATTGTATAATAAATATAAACAAATACAATATCAAAAAAAGAGTTTTTTGTATTAAGTTTTATTTATATAAAATTCATACGGATATTATCACAATGTCCACTTATACATAGTCTGTCGCAAAGAAAATAGAACTTTTTTAAAATAGTAATTCTTAGTGGCGCCATACGTGTTTACCACGTACGATTGTGTATGAGTGCATAAATGATTTAAAGACGGTCGTACGGGCATAAATGACGACGAACATCCTAGTGCAAAAAATCTGTGGTTACGGAAAGTTACATCGAACTTGTATTTGAATTTATCTGAAATGAGCCGAACTCCTCAATGCGATAATTCAGATTCAACTCATCGTATTTTGACACAGCATTTGGGACTGAGAAAGATTTATGCAAGGTTTGTACCTCACAAGCCGATGATCAAAAATTGCTCCGGATTCAACATTGTACAGACTTAAAGACTCAAAAAAGGATGAAAACTTCACATATTCTATTATAACTGGCGATGAGAAGTGGTGTTTTCAATATGATCCAAAGACCAAGCGTCAAAGCTCTAAATCAGGTATGAGCAACCTTTGACATGTTGTGGACCAAAAAAATTTTTAGCGATAGATGTCAGACGTGAAATAATACGATAATGTCTCGCGGGCCGGATCAAATCTTACAGCGGGCCGGTTATTGCCCACATATGCTCTAAAGCAGTTTGGAGAAGTAAAAAGTGAAGACGATGTTGATTTGGTTTTATGATTCGAAAGGCATAGTGTACAAAGAATTTGTACCAACTAGTCAAACAGTAAATGATGTATATTATCTTAGTGTTACGAAGCGTCTTTTGGCGCGCATTCGTGTGCACCATCAATATCGTGAAAATGGTAGCTGGTTTTATTACATGATAATGCATCATCTCATCGCTCGACATTTATCACTGATTTTCTAACTGCAAATGACATTTTAACCATCAACCATTCACCGTATCCACCGGATTTGGCCTCTGGGATTTCCATCTATTTTCCAAACTAAATTTGACAGCCGATGTGGAAACCATTAGATAAGGCTCGACAGCGATCTTGAAGGAAATCTCTAAAGATGAACTTAAAAATTCTTTCGACATGTTAATTGACCGTACAAAACGTTGTATTGAAGCCGAAGGCGACTAGTTTGAATAAAATAAATGAATTTTACCTAAATATTGGGTTGGCAACTAAGTACTTTCGGTTTTGTAGTATAAAATAAAACACTTTTTTTTTAAACAAAGAATATTTTTTAATCAATTATATATTTTCCATTTTGCTCAATGACCTTTTGCCATCTTTCTTTCAGCTGCATGATTCCGCGCTCATAAAATTTCTGGTCCTTATCAGCAAAAAACTGAACCAGGTGCGAGTGAAGGTCATCGTCATTTGTGAAAGTTTTACCATTCAAAGAATTCTGCAAACTTCGAAATAAATGGTAATCAGATGGTGCTAGATCAGGGCTGTATGGGGGATGTGGCATCACTTCCCAGCCAAGGTCCAATAGTTTCCCACGAGTTGCCAAAGATGTGTGAGGCCTTGCATTATCTTGGTGGAAAACTACACCTTTCCGATTTGACAATTCTGGCCGTTTTGCTTTGATTGCTTCATCCAGTTTTATTAATTGTTGACAGTAAACATCAGAATTGATCGTTTAGTTCCTTGGAAGCAGCTCAAAAAGCACAACGCCTTTGTAATCCCACCAAACTGACAGCATGATCTTTTTTGGATGCAATTCAGCTTTCGATGTGGTTTGAGCTGGTTTATCGTGTTTGCTCCATGATCGTTTTCGAACTATGTTACTGTACAGGACCCATTTTTCATCACCAGTGATGATTCTTTTTAAGAAAGGGTCAGTTTTATTTCGTCTAAGGTGCATATCGCAAAAGTTGATTCTTTGTGTTAAATGAATTTCTTTCAATTCGTGAGGTACCCAAATATCAAGCTTCTTAACTAGCCTAAGACATTTTAAATGTTTTTCAATTGTTGTGTGCGATACATGTAGCCTCTCCGCAACCTCTCGAACAGTTATATGACGATCCTCTTCAATTATGACTTTGATTTGGTCATCATCAACTTCAGTAGGCCGACCAGAACGTTGCTCATCTTTGAGGGAAAAATCTTCAGAACGGAATTTTTTATACCAATTCTGACACGTGCGCTCTGTTAAGCAATTAGCACCATAAACTTCACATATCTTTTTGTGAGCCGCAGCAGCTTTCTTTCCTTTACGGAAATAAAATAGTAAAATATGTCGAAAATGTTCGTTTCTGCACTCCATTTAAAATTAACCCACAACTAATAGCTTTAATAAAAATCACGCACTACTTACTTCTGAAGTTACGTCAATGTGACAAGTATAGCACTAACATACGTTATACAAAAAATAAAGCAACGCTCTCTATCAGTAAAAACCGAAAGTACTTAGTTGCCAACCCAATAGTAAGCTTCGTTATTATTTTTAAAAAGTTCTGTTTTCTCTGCGACATACTGTGTATATATCTTGCATAAACACTTGGGAAAATAATAATGAACTTACAGAAAATTCCTCATGCTCCACAAAATTTCACGATTACAAAATTTTGCAATTCTTTTCTTTGCTGCAGAACGATTAAATTTTTCCATCAAACGATTATGTTTTGCATGAAAAATCTTTTAATTATATTCATATTCGATGCAAATGAAACAATATTACGTAATGTAATATTAAAGTAATACTGTATAATTTTTGCATTTGCCATAAAAAAAGCGACGGGTTCATTTAACAATTTCTAGTTTTATAATAATACTTACAAAATGTTTATAATTCTTAGAAGCGCAAATTGATTCATTCGTTATTGGACTCTGTTGTATATAAAAAAAACTGTTTCAATTTATCGGTTACGTTTATTTTATTTTATGGAGATTATTTAGAAAATTTGTTGTTTTCTTTTTATTTTTTTATCGGTATTATATTTTGTAAGACTCGCAACCGTTAACGACAAAATTTAGCAATAGGTTTTCTGTTAGGAAGAATAGAAATTATTCTCTGCATTGTGTATATCATAATATTAATTATGTACTTCATCTCGAATAATTTTCACAGGATATTGTTGATGAAACACTTTTAAATGTTAAGTAGTTATCTAACGAATAATATTTTAATAAAACGAATACACACACTGTTGTTTTATACATGTGATAGGCACCTATCTAATCTTTAAAATATCTTCCCACATTATATCGTTTATTACTGTTAGTTATACCTAATTGGTTCAAAGCAATATTCAAATGTAAATGAAAGTAAATTCTTTTCCGATAATTCATTATGATTAAGTGCATATTGCATATATTATATATCTAATTATCTGTAAGAAATACTTGGTTTTATATACATGGGCGTTGTAACACTCCGGAGATTATATATGTACTATGTGCAATGCAATAATATGTTAAATGCAAAACAATACACAGTAGTAATACTTATTGCTTTACATCTGATGCAAAACAATGCCAAAAAAATACTTATATTAAATAATTCAACTATATCAGTTGTAAATACATACTTTTTTATGAATAAAATTCATCTAGAACCCGCCTAAACAAACAAAATTAGATTCTTAATTCTTATTTAGAATACTTTTATTTATCAAAATGTTCGCTTTCAAGTCAAGTTACTCTTGTTCAATTGGAGGGCATTTCAAAAGTATGAAGTTTACAAAATTCCACTAATCGGATTAGTTTCTCTCTGTAAAGTAAGACAGAAAGAAAATTTGATGTAAACAAGTCAAAAAAGAATAAGAGGGGTAAGTTAGTTCCTAATATAATTGTATTAATTTGACAGTACGAGGGCGGTCGCAGAAGTACCCGGCCTGACCTAGAGATGGCTGTAGTTGTTTGAAAAATATCACCGGATTAGAAAGTACACAATCTATAAAGCATATGTTTCAAGGTTGAAGACGCCACGTTGTTTAGTATTTGTTTGGCAGCCATCAATAGTAATCGTTTTCAGTGAATTTGCAAAAATGGAGAAAATTGCTTATCGTTACGTGATACGATACTTTGGGTGAGTCTGCTTCTTCGTTTATAATAGTCAAGTATTGGCTAGCAGAGTTTAAACGACGCCGTACTAGCTGCCAAGACGAGCATCGTGTGGTCGATCAAATAAGGTGACGACTCCAGAAATGGTGAGGAAACTCCACAAAGCGGTACTGTATGATCATCGAGTGAAAGTGCGCGAGCTAGCAGACAGTAGGCATCTCAAAAAGTGCGGTACATCGCCTATTATCTGAAAATTTGAACATGAGAAAGTTGTGTGCAAGATGGGTACCGCGTTTACTCACACTCGAGCAAAAACATTATCGTGAAGATGTCTCAATTGAGTGTTTAGCGAAGTTCACAGCAACAAAGCAGAATTTTGCACCGTTTCACAACCATGGATAAAACATGGGTCCATCACTTCACACCCGAAATAAAAGAACAATCAAAACAATGGACTCAAAAGAGAGAAACGGCTCCAAAGAAGGCGAAGACCGTTTCATCTGCAGGCAAGGTCATGGCATCTTTTTTTGGGATGCGCGTGGAATAATTTTCATTGACTATCTTGAAAAAAGAAAAATTATCAATGGCGAGTATTATGCGAACTCATTGCAACGTTTGAGCGAAGAAATCAAGCAAAAACGGCCGCATTTGGCTAAGAAGAAAGTGTTGGTTGTGTCAGTAAGATAATGCACCAGCTCACAAATCCGTTATTGCAATGGCCAAAATTAATGAATTAAAGGTTGAATTGCTACCTCATGCACCCTATTCGCCAGATTTAGCCCCCTTGGATTATTTTCTGTTCCCAAACTTGAAAAATGGCTCAGTGGTAAAAGATTTTCCAACGATGTAGGGATGCTGTCGGCAGTTAATTGCTATTTTGAGAAGCAAGACAGTTCTTATTATAAAAAGGGTATCGAACTTATTGAACATCGCTGGGAAAGAGATATAGAGCTGAAAGGAGATTATTTTGAAAAATAAATATTTTTCTTTCCAAAATTTTTGTGTTTTCTTTGTTGGGTCGGGTACTTCTCCCCTCGTATACAGACAGATATGTTTTAAAAATGAAACTTCACATTAAGCTAAATACAGATGTTTCTAAGCAAACTAATAAATCAGCAAGAACTAATAATTGATTTTTAACCTCCCGACATTATTTTGCTCCGGTAACATATAGGCGAAAACTGATAAAGAAGGCATTCACTATACATACCATGTGATAAGAAAAAAACGAATCATTCAATAAAAATATATATTTTTAAACCTAACTTTGTACAAATCTTTTACTGTGTTGAGAATAATAAACGATTAAATTTGTTGCCGCGCCACCCAAAGGGAAACATTCTGTTATTTACCTAAGTATGCTTCTAATAAGATAATCTGCGGATTCCTGTGGAAACTCATTCCCAGCAACTTGTAGGGCATTCTATATCTATTTATTGGAGGTTAAAAGGTATACAAACCCTTGAACCTATTATATCCCAAATATTTTCTAGGGCGATATGTCTGGCCAGTTGAGAATATTGGTCTCTTTTAGGAACCATAATGTAACAGTTGCAACATAACGACGGGAATTATTTTGCTTTCAGTTTCAGAATTTCGTAAATGTACCTTTGAATATTTAAATGGCTTCGAAGAAATACTAAAGGAGTTCTTTCTCCTTTTCGATGTCGGACTCTCCTATGACAATCGCGTGCCTACAAACCAAAGCAGGATTCATTTTAAAAAAACGATATTATTCCACTCTTTATCCCAACCTGTATATTACATCATTTTAATCTATGGGCACGATACCCATTAGTGAAAGGCAATAGGAATTAGAAAGTGGTCTTGAACGATTGGAAGTCAACCCAAATGAACGAATACGACGATATGTGGAACACATTGTTATTCTATGGCTACCATTAAGAGCAAGCAATCTTGGCATCCTATCTTTCCGTTCGGTGGTTCATGTGTGATGATACGATTCCTTTCAAAATGATTTAGCTGGCGATAATTTGGTTGTCTTCGAACTCTTGGCATTTTGATTAACTAATTCACAACTACAGATTGATCGAAAATAAATAAAGAAAAACCAATTTTTGCATCAGAGTTTGGCAAAAAGCGACACAAGAATTATTGCTTTTTTGCTACAATTTTATCGGGTGATTAATTTTTTTTTTGTTTATAGAATACTTATATTCGACCCCTTTTTCTGTTTGTTAAAAATTAGAAAGTGGATATGAGTACAATGCCAATTGTAATACGATAAATATGAACTAATTATTATGTGAAACCATTTGAAGCTTTTAATCAATTGTATGTAATCTAACTAAACAATCATGTCCGTCCATAGATATTAATTACACATTTGTATGAAGATATTCAAATTTTATTATTAAATCAACCCCCTTTATAGCAACGCAGCCACCCTTCCCAGCTTCCTAACTCGTAAGATTCGCCGCACACTTTCATTAAACCATTTTAAGCTGCAACCATTTATAACTGCTCGACCAATCATTTATCTTCATAATTTAACCCTTCCCAAGAAATGTTATTAATATACACTTACCATAACAAAAACTATTTGCTGCGTTATTCGCAGTATAATTTTACAGTTTTTGTACATATAATAATGTCTGTGTATCTTTTGAAACCCCTCGTATATAAATGCAATTTCCTTTAGAACAACAATCTCATTGTGGTGGTGTCTCTTCCTGCCTCTATCTGTGTGTACATGTATGTGTGTGATTCCCCGAAATATTTTATCTAGAAACGCCATAGCGTTGTAGACCGGTAGTAACTAAATTGATCGGATTTATATAATATCCTTTGGCCCCGGTCGATATTTATGAAATGGGGTGGCGGAATGAATAACATTAAATTTCGACAATTGTAAGCAGCAGCACGTTGCAGATTGGCAAGTGCTTCTCGAATGGCCCAATGCGTATATAACTTCCGGTTTATTTAACCGGAAAGGACGAAATATTAAGCTGTGCACTCCTGGGATAGGTAAATATAGACTCGGTCTTGTGTAAATAAAAATTCTCAACGCAATATTTTCCCATATTACTTTGAATCGTCCACCCTTGTGAAGATTAGCTAACTTGAAACAGATTTTTCCCATATTGTCTTACAGTAAAATACAAAATTTTAGAAATGATTTGACAAATACGAATATACATATGAGAATAATTATAGATTTAGTTATAATATACAGGGTGATTCGGTGTTATTTTAGAAACATCAATAGCTAATTGTTCCAAAATAATTAAAACATAGATAAACACTGAATTTTATATGAAAATAAAAGTCACTATAAACACTGATTATTTTAGTACCACAGAAAAAGTATTAACAGATTTGATTCTCAATATAATCATCGATGATTTTTATTAGCCAATAAACAAAACTCCATTTCTTTTTTGGAAAATTTTTTATTAAAATTTAACGAAATGACCAATGTTGTTGCCTTTTTTAACAATTAAAGGGTTTTCCAATAAGGACTTGACAAATTTTTTTCGAAATAAAATGCAGACCATTTGAGATATTTCAAAAACTTTATTACCGGGTTGAAGTACAATCAAAACATTTGTGAATGGAACTCGACTTCGTTCATATGGCCACCGCGGGCAATTTTCGATGATTCGGCCACACAATTCGGCCGAAACGGCTGCTATTTCGCGTTCAATGTTGGCTCTGAGCTCTTCCAACGTTGTCGGCTTGTTGGCATAGATCAATGACTTGACGTAGCTGCAAAGAAAAAAGTCTAGAGGCGTTAAATTGCACGAACGAGGCGGCCAATCGACTGGTCCATTTCCTGAGATAACACGCTCATCAAACTTACTCTTCAATAAATCGATTGTAACGTGTGCTGTGTGGCTTGTGGCACCGTTCTGCTGAAACCACATGTTGTCCAAGTCCACATCTTCCAATTCGGGCCAAAAATAATCGGTAATCATGGCGCGATAACGATTACCATTCACAGTAACGTGACGATCATTATCGTCGACGAAAAAATATGGCCCTATGATGCTGCCGGCATGCAAACCGCACCAAACAGTTATTTTCTGTGGATGAAATGCTGTTTCATGAAGCACATGTGGATTTTCACCCGACCAATAACGCATATTTGGCTCATTGACGAACCCATTGAGCCAAAATTGAGCTTCGTCACTGAAAATGATTTTGCGATGAAATTGATCATCTTGGCGCATCTTTTCCAGAGCCCAATCGGAGAACGTACGTCGCTTCAAATGGTCCATCGACTTCAATTCTTGAGTCAGCTTGATCTTGTATGGGTGTAAACCAAGATCCTTACGCAAAATTCGCCATAAAGTGGTCTGGGCGATGCCCAACTCTTGAGAACGCCGTGAAATTGACTGATTTGGATCATTTGCTACGGACGTTTCAACGGCAGCGATATTTTCGACATTTCGACCAACCCGTTGTCTCACTGGCACGGCAACATCACACAACGAATATGTAGACTCAAATTTTTGCACTTAACTTGTTACTGCCTGTCTACTAGGGCGAAAATTACGACCGAAAATCGGAGTTAACGCTCTTAAAGTAGCGGTCACCGACTCCGAATTTTTGTAGTAAATTTTTATAATTTGCAGACGTTGTTCGTTCATGTACTTTACCATGATGAAAATGTTAAGTTTACTGAATAAATTGACAGTGACAGTTCGATGATTAGTGAAAGGGTACGTTCACAAATTGAATTAAAAGTTGTCAAGTCTCTATTGGAAAACCCTTTACTACCAGTAGTAAAATGAATTATATTAAACCTTTATTTAGTTCCCAGCAAAGTTTATAACTTTTTGTCAATTTTTTAAATATTTAAAATGAGTAACTGTGTCCTCCTTTGAAAAGCGAAACAATATTGTGGATCCTTTCTAAATTACTTTCCAGTGGAAACTGCTGGTTTTACATGTGTTTTTCTTACAATAAAATCGTAATTCAAAGGCAGTAGACCGGGCGAAAATAAAGCCATGGAAAATCTTCCTATTTCAATTCCAGTTAACCTGTGTAGGTTCACCTTTCTTTACACTCGAAGAAGTTACTGAGAGTACACATATTTCACTTGTAATAACCTAGATTTAACAATTCATATCGTATAATTTCAGTTAAGTTCCGCCAAATGAGATAACCAATACTATGATCGTAATTTTTCATTGTAAACCAAAATTCGATTGAAAATGATTCGCGTTCGTAACAAGAAAACAAACATTTACAGACGATTCAACTTTTTCGCTTCGTATAACCTACTGGACATCCACTTTTTGAGTTTTCTTAGTTTTTCGAATTTATGCAAATGAACATGTATTGTTTCATTCCAAATTTTTGACTTGATTCTCAGCAAGTTGCATTACCAGAACAAAATGGGCAAAACCATTTTTATGTGGTTCTTCAAACACAGATCTTCCTTAATTTTCTTTGATACTTCCAATATAATTTCAAACAATATATTGAAGGTTTTGTATTAAGTCATATACTTCGAAGACAGCGTTTAATGTAACATTCTGCTAAAGAAATCAGTAGACTGTTGAGTACCTAATAATAAAATCAGAAAACCAGATTTAGATCATTCTGTTGTAGCATGTTCTTAGTCACTTACTACATCAGGTGTACCGGAAAGCCATTACCGTTTTCTTTCGTAAGAAAACTACATAGTTTTCAAGAAAAGTGTAAAAATTTATTTATTCAAAGTATTGACTATTTGATTCTACACATCTTGCCAATCTTTTAGGCAATTTATTGATACCATCCTAAAAAAACTGTTTGTTTTTTGAGCAAAACCATTCATCGAGCCATTTTCTAACTTCTTCGAAATTGGCGAAGTGCTGTTCTGCAAACGCGTGTCCCACTGATGCGTAAAAGTGATAGACGGACGGGACAAGGTCTAGAGAGTACAGCGGGTGCGATATTATGTCTCATCCAAGTGCTTTCCGCGCTTCTTTGACCGGTTTTGCTGTATGACACGGCACGTTATCTTGCTGTAAAATCACGTTACCGTGCCTTCGGGTCCATTTTGGACGTTTTTCTATCAATGCATCTGTAGCGATCAGTACTAACTGTTTCACCAGGTTTCAATAGTTCGTAATACATCGCGCCACTTTGGTCCCACCAAACACAGAGCATTGTCTAGCGACCAAAACGATTAGGCCTTGGAACCGATGGGCTGACTTCGCCCGGTGATAACCATAATTTTTTGCGCTTAATATTTTCGAAATAAATCAATTTTTCATCACCCATAGTATTCGATATAGAAATGACTTCAGATCATACCCTTAAAGCAGCATTTCGCAGACGATTTTTCGATTTTCCATTTGCCATTCAATTGATATGGCACCCATTTTCCCATTTTTTGCATTTTTCCCATTTCTCGTAATCGGTCGCTAATCGTTTCTTGGGCCACATTTAACGCTTCTGCAAATTGTTTTTGAGTTTGGTTTGGGTCTTCGTCCAATAACTTAAGCAGTTTCGCATTTTCAAACATTTTGGGTCTACTAGAACGTTCTTTGTCTTACACATCGAAATTACCACTTTTGAATTGTCGAAACCATGCCTCACATGATTTTATAGTTGAAGCATGCTCACCGTAAGTTTCTACCAGCAAACGATGACTTTCAATATTCAATTTTGCAGAAGGTTTAGTGCAATTATTTTTACAAACAAAAATAGAGATTAATAATATTTATGGTCTCCAAGAATATCTAAAAATATCTCGAACATTTCTTAGAGAATCAAATCCCCCATCCTTCCCTGAGAGAAATTCGATATGCCTGAAGCATTCTTGTCACAACATCCCAATCGTGTTCTATTGGATTTAGAGAATTGACTTCTTTTTGTACCAAGATTATTAATCCAGTTACTCAGGATATTTGCTCGATGGTACATGCATTATCCTCCATAAAAATGATTTCTTCCCAACTGCTGCTGTATATGGACGAGCAATGAGTCACAGAATCTTATTTAGATATCTCTGGGCGGGGAGGGCTTTTTCTATGAAATATATGTCGTTGTGCCTTTCAGTATTTATTTCGTTCATACCATTACGCCACCACACTTCTGGACCAATTGTGAGTTATTGTGTGTGCCTGGTCTATGCCAAATCAGAATATGTCAATTACCTGGCTGCAACATAAATCTGGATTCGTCAATGAATAATATCCGTCCCCATTCACTATTACCCCAGTTGATATGTTCATTTGTCCACATTCTACAAGTTCATGTATGCTCTGTAGCAAGAGGAATTCAAGTCAATTGTCTCCGAACACATAAGCCAGACGTATGCAAACCATTTCCTATTATTTGCTTTGATAGTAGCCTTCTAGTGGCATCTTGCTTCCCGATTTCTACATGTCTTTTCGTATTGTTGATGTTGGCCGATCTTGCCCTTACAGTCGTCGAGCGTGTCCAGTTTCCAAAAAACGATTCCAAAATGGCGAAATTACGTTTTGATTCACTCTAAACACTTTAGCAACATTTTGTTGTGTTCTTCCACTCCTAAACTGACTTTGACATTCAAAAAATCGCAGAGGTGAATTTTTGGATATTGACCTAGGAGCGTGTTGAGGCGTACTTTTATACATCTCAGCGACGATGGCTTTAGCGCATATGTAAACGTTTTAAAAGAAGTCTGCGTATTCTTTCTCTTGTCTAAAAGGTAGTTTATAGAAGCATTTTTAGGTATTACTGATACTATTTTTTATTATCAGTTATATAGAATATCCATTAATTGTTTAGAGCAGTACAGTTACTTAATAAGTAATAAAGGATCTAAATTTGATGAGTGAAAAACACTGAAAGAAATGACAGTTCCATTAGATTACGTAGATTTAGTCATCTAAAATTATAAAAAATGTTATTTTGATTTGATAATACAGACTTGTTCATTCTAGAATTAGATATGCGCTGTCCACAAGTGGAAGGAGTGCAGTTAGGTTAAAGCGCGCGAGAAAGGAGGATAGAATATCTCTCACTGGCAGTTTCGTTTTCTCCCACTTTTGTATTGCAAACAACTTCCCCTACTTTCTCGCGGGAACCTTCTTATTCTAGTAAACAAATATCTGAAGTAGTTGACGTAAAACCTCTAACAGTTCGTCGTATTCTACACTAGGATTTTTAAAAGTTTCTTTTAATTTTTTCATTGTTTGAAAATCTTTTTAATTTTTAGAATTTTCTATTTAATTTATTTCAAGAATATTTTATTAGTTTCACGCCAAACGGCAAAACATTTCAAGAAAATAGCCATGTTTGAAAATCTTTTTAATTTTTAGAATTTTCTATTTCATTTATTTCAAGAATATTTTATTAGTTTCACGCCAAACGGCAAAACATTTCAAGAAAATAGCCATGTTGCATTTTATTAAAAGATTCAAATAAAATGCATCAAATAATTTATACAATTCAAAAATGTAGGTACGTATTGTCAATGCATAATGATTTACAGCCCCGACCTACACACATCATGTCGCTGATGAAGACTGATTTCAGACATTCTCACGCGTAACACGCGAGAAAGTAGGGGAAGTTGTTTGCAATACAAAAGTGGGAGAAAACGAAACTGCCAGTGAGAGATATTCTATCCTCCTTTCTCGTGCGCTTTAACCTAACTGCACTCTTTCCACTTGTGGACAGCGCATATCTAATTCTAGAATGAACAAGTCTGTATATTACATCTTAATCTTTCAAATCTTATAATTTAATTTTGTGAGTATTATAATTAATAAAAAAGTATTTGTAAATAAAATAATAATGCGTTACGCACCTCTAAGCATTACAAAAATTGCAATAAATACAGTCAATCTGTGGTTAAATCACTAAAGATTTTTTGTTGGTCATCTCGAAATAATTAATCATTAAATTCTTTACACAATCGTCCAACGCAAAAACCTACATAAATTGGTAATTCGTTTCTGCAGGTAATTTTCTAAGCTACTTTTTTCGGGCTTGCTTGGCGACGCTTGTTTCCTCAAATTAGTGTTAAATAGGGTCCACAAAAACAGTTATGTTTGTAATTTTAAATTTTCGAAAAGTAAAATTCAAATGTTAACTAATGACAACTGACATAGTAAAATATTGACCGCTTCATCTGCCAAGCAATGGACTCGCACCTAACTTATCTAAAAGACAATAATGCAATGCGAAGATGTGAACATTTGGTAGTAAAATTAAATCAATCTGGCACTTAAAATATTTCTTTATTTCTACTAATTTATTACGAAATCGTTGACTTTGAATTGAATAAAAACAAATTCGTTTTTAAAATAATAACAATTAAAAACAATAAATAGAATTAAGAATAAAAAAATGTATGACAAATCCCACAACTTTAGATTTCCTGAATCCTCTAAATCAAAATTCCATTCCCCAACGGGTTGAAATGTCTTTGAAACCCAGAACATTCTACATAACCCAATACATTAAAGAAACTTTTAGATTTACCTCATAATGACTGCGATACGTGGACTGTCTTTTAAGTTTTGCATATAAAACTGGAATAAAACAGTAGATAGCTTTTAAAGACTTCATTGTTTTTTGAAGTATTCTACACGACGATTAATGCAGTTTTGCATGCGCTCGAACCAACTCTGAAAGCAGTTGTTTCACTCGTTTATTGGCACAGTCAAAATTAGGTTTTTGAAGGCATTATCTCTTCCTTCTGACGATTGGAACCTTTGGCCACGCAGACCGTTCTTGATTTCGAAAAGGTAAAGAAATAGTTGGGAATTAGGTCAGGACTGTACGGAGGATGGTCCAATAATTCGACGTTTTATCGCGTTAAAAATTCAATTGTCTCAGCGATGACTTGCGGCAAACAAATAGTTGTATGCCAATTGGCAGTAACAGTTCTTTGATCTTATAGAGGAATTGTTGCTACACGACCTGCTTTCGATACAAATGTCGCGACAATCTTTTTGGAAACACTTCGAGAACGGATGATTTTTGTCGGCTTTTCTTCGCCTTGCAACACCCAAACAGACGGCTGGCGTTTATTTTCTGGTTCTTATGAGTAAATCCAAGTTTCATCACCACTGACAATGTTGTTGTTCTGTTCTTCGGTTAACAGATGCGGTATCCAACGGGAAACTAATTTTTTTACACATAATTCTTTGAGCAAAATTTTCGGAATTGAGGTACCTGAAACCCCCGATAATGCTTCAATCTGACGATATGTCATATGTCGATCTTCGTTGATGATCTTGCGCACAGTATCGACATTTTCCTGAGTGATTGCCGTTTTTGATGAACCTGCTCTTGGATCATCGCTGAGACTAATCCGCCCAGGTCTGGATTCCCATATCAACGAGAAATTTTTGACTGATGTGGTGCTTCATTGCCGAGGCATTCTTGTTGAAATGATTGTCTTCGAAAATTATAAAAAATAATTCCGCGAAAATATTCTCGGTTTAATTCCATTTTTCAACTAACTTGTCAACTTTAACAGTTCGTTATAGCAACAACACTACTCGTATCGCATTGAAACTTTGGATTTAGGTTAACTAAAGATTAACTACTGACATTTGATTAGTGGTGACCTCTATGTCCCACTATGCAAAATTTAAAAGACATCCCACGTATATTGGATGGTACATATTCACAATATCAGCAGAATACAATTGCTTCCTAAGTTCTGGAATTAGATGCTTATAAAAGTACATTCTTCTACAAAAATAAAACTTCAAATTCAAATAATAGGTCGAAGCCCAGGTCATGGTTGTTTGATTTTTTGGCAAAGCACTGTACGTATATCAGTTAATGTGAATGTTAGTGACTGAACGATTAAGCTAATGATGTTTGTGATAAAAATAATTCCCAATATTTTATATAGTTACACGATTTATAAAATGAAGGATTTAAAATTATATTTAAATATAATTTGCAGTATGACACATTTTCTAATAGTTGAATTTGATGGAGCCTGTGGTTGATTGACTTGATCAATAAGGTTGATATATAACCGCTTTCCACATTAACTTTGTAAATTTTGTATACGCATTTCGACAACCAAGTTGTCATCATCAGCAGATAATTTCAAAGTGTCGCACCTGGTAAAACACGGCGAAAAACAACCGCACGAAAATCGAACTCCGTACGCGATCCACACCTTTCAAAACCAAGATGTACACTGTGTTTGTTTCACAAGATTTTTATTTATTTTTTTTTTTTCTTGTGAAACAAACACAGTGTACATCTTGGTTTTGAACGGTGTGGATCGCGTACGGAGTTTGATTTTCGTGCGGTTGTTTTTCGCCGTGTTTTACCAGGTGCGACACTTTGAAATTATCTGCTGATGATGGCAACTTGGTTGTCGAAATGCGTATACAGAATTTACAAAGTTAATGTGGAAAGGGGTTATATATCAACCTTATTGATCAACATTTTCTAAACTCATTTTATTTGTACTAGGCAGAGAAAGAATTTCTAAATATTGTATTACTCCGTATATTGTATTTAAAAAACCGATTACAGAAATCATTTACACACACGTATGTATCTTTTAAAAAATGTTCATATCACTATCCTTAATCTAACAACAAATATTACCGTCCATAGTATTCGATTTATTTTATTTGATCAAATTAATAGGTATAGGGTCCTTAATCATAAATATAATCACATGACAGTCGTTTTATATCTTATTATTGTTCATCGCAGCGTTATTCAGAAACGGTAAAGAAAGTAAAAATTAGTACACGCAACAAAATATACGATATGGGGTAATACATATGTATAAATGCATATCGTATAATTTTTAGGGTGCAGGTGACTTGTAATTTATGTTTATGGCATGTAAGTAATAAAAGACCTAAAATACTGTACTATTAAAAATCAATTTTGACGTATGAAGTAATCAAAGACACATAATGTCATGATATATTTAAATAGTTCTGATATCTTTCTTACTAATTTCGTGTATAAATGTAACTAACATAAAACACTTACATGTACAGGCTGTCTTTCATATCGGTAGTTATAGTATGATAACTAATTACCTAGTAATCGTTAATATTCTATGTATGAATTTTAAAAAATGCAGTAGATTGCTGTAAAAGCGAGGAAATAAATTCAGAAATATTTGGCATTATTATTTTTCTCATTAAACTGGATGCATTTGCAGAATCTTTTCATCAGTCTTCCGCTCTCGATCTGCTGCTAGGGCTTCTACGATTACATAGTAATATTATGTTTCTTACCGTATGTCTTGTTATTTCAAATAAAGTCTTAAACTACATCCACAAACTAAAGCTTAATTTGTCATGATAATCTTCCATGTTTTTCCATTAGATATGTTGGACCTGTTTTATGTCAATTCTTAGCATACACCTTTAATTTAAATGCGATCGATTGAAAGAATTGTACCTGTGCATAAACGTGATAATTGCAATGATATCCGCAATTGCAGACCAATTAGCATGTTTAAAAATTTTGCTAAAATGTTCGAATCCCTAATATATCAGCAAGTGGCTTCTGATGTGTTTCATCTGCTGTCTCCCCACCAATACAGATTTGTATGTGAGCATTCTACCCCACGAACAGAAATTACTCAATTTATTGGCAGTCTTTCTGTGAGTGTAATATATACTGATTTCACCAAAGCATTCGATTCCATCGATCACTCAATTCTACTAGCTAAATTTGATATCCTTGACTTCTTTCTTTCGTTTCGAATCCCATTTCTTCTTATTTATGGTTTTTCACTTTCGTTGTTTCTAGTCAATTTCCGGTGTGCCCGAAGAGTCTAATTTGGGACTTATTTTCTTTAATAATAAATTTCTCTATTCTTTGAACTTCAAGGTTTTGGCTTATGCGGATAACCTGAAGATCTATGCGAATATTTCTAGTGCAACGGGTTATTACAGGCTGGATAATAATAACTTGAAATTGGTCCATAAATAGTGTAAGGAACATTTCTTAAAACATTTAGCAAATATGTCATTGTGATATCGTAACATATTCCAGAATTGTCAACTCGCTTTGATTTCCTTATAACGTTGATCGGATTGAGATTTCTCGGCAATCTGAAGTAATTTTAGGATTCTCTCTGATATGGCATTTTTGTTCAACGACCATATTTCTATCTGTAACAATGTCTCCCAATCAATGGGCTTCTTGATTCGTACTTGCCGAGACATTAGCAATCCTTCGACTTTAAAGTGCCCCTTCTATGCTAATGTTCGGAATAAATTAGCGTATGGCGCGGTAGTGTGGTATCTATTTTACGCTCACCAACAGATCTCTTATGAAGGGAAACAGAAGCATTTTCTTAAATATCCCAACTTTAGTTATGATGGCGTTTATCTTGCACTTGGGGCCAATTACAGCTTTTGCTTCATAGATGTGATTTCCATTCCATCGCTGGGAGAAAGGGGATTATGTCAGGTTAACTTTCTTATCGTACTCCTTTGTATGCCACGCTCCTAATACTGGCCAGAACTAAATTATTTTTGAAGGTTTCTCTGGTATACATGTTATAGCTTATGTCTGGATCCATTTCCTTGATATCAGCATTACTTCTTGTACTTTATATTGTTATTACTTGCTTTTTTTTTAGTTTAATATTCGTGAATATAAATTCTCACCTATGTTTCAATTTTATTTACATTTGATTTCGTTTACAATGTTATTTATATATTTTTTTAAAACGAATTTGAAGAAAGCAGCTATGTATTTGACTATGTAAAATTATTATCTTGCAAATGGATTTCTGTTTGATAATAAAGATTATTGTTATTCTGAAATCAATCCTGAAAAACTACGTGAGTTACCACAATTTCTCAGACAAGACTATTGCAGATCCGACGAATTAGAGTTTCATAGGTGTAGAAGGCACATCGCGATCTTAACCTATTATTTTCTGTATCGCTATCTATCGTACGTTTTCCTTGATTTTTGTATTTTCACATTTAGTACTTGTTACTTTATTTGATACTTTTTAAAAAAAAACCATTCGCATAACATGACAATAACTTAATTTTTTGGGTTTATGTGTATCCAATATCCAGTTTTCTCTACAGTTTCTTTTTGTATTCAATGATAATAGGAATCTATGCTTTCGCATCCCCCACCCACTTCAGTTATAAAGGACATTAGCAGGCCGTGAGTTGTTATTATGCCCTGTTTTATGAGTTAAGTTGTTTATCATTTACTTTAAAGGAGAAAGTAAACCATGAAAGACCTTTCCATTCAGGGGCCTTCGCTTCAAAATTCGATTCGATGACCAACGATCAGCCAGCAATTAAAATTTCTTTTCTGTCTCTTTATCATCCATCGCTCTTGGTTGTTAGTCTTTACTGAATGGCGTTTTTTCAAGTCAATGTGATTGGTCAGTATTACGGAACTGTTACATACATATTTAGCATATTTTTTCTTAAATTAATTTGGAGTATGAATTTTATAAATATTACGTTATTGCTCCTTAGTTATTATCTGTAATTTTCAGATTTGTATCCTCAGCTGACCTTGCACTTGCACATATCGACCACATTTCGAGTAGTGGGTGCTTCGATTTCATGTACTTATGTAATTAACTTCTCAAATTAAAATCGCTACTATTTTTTGTAAATATAATTGTGGATACTTAAATTACGCCTAACATATAGAAGATTCCTAAATAATTTTCAATTTCGATGATTTATTTTTGTATTATTATGATATCTGTAAGTATTGTACAAGTTCTTGTTATTTAGAAATAGTACATAATGTGTGTAATTTCGCTTCGGACTGTATATCGTACGTGTATCTACGCACACGTACAAACAGCTACAGTAGTATGTAGTTGATATGTATCTTTGAATACGAGGGATAAGGTTTTTGCATTGGCAGCTGCTCTAAGTATATGATAAGAATTATTTCTTTGCAGCCGGCATCCATTTCAAGGTTACTACTCCTCATCGGTTCAGAAAAACCGAATCACTCTGCTCGCTCTTCTACTAAGGGGTTTGAAATAAGAAAAGGGTTAAAACAGACGTGTTCTTCTATTTTTAGTAGTTTTTTAAATAGTTACCTACCAATTTGTGGGAGGATTCAGTAAAAGGGATATATAATGCGGTAGTCTATATAGTTCATTAAGAAGAATTTAAACACGTTTTACGGCCATTTAAGATTTAATTATATTGTGTGACTTTTATGATTCTACTATTCTTTGTTTTTTCTTTAATTCATTACTCGCAATTGTTTTCTTTCATTCAATACCTTAGTTCTGTATATAAACATTTTAAATTATTAAAACAACACCAGAAATAGTACAAACATATTAAAACAACTTGAGAACTGTTGGAGAAATATTCTTAATGACATACGACCTCTATATATTTTTTGTACGGCACCAATGTTTCTCAATTTTTTATAGTTGTAATTTACAATATACAGTGCCGGACATTTAATAGGAACATGATAGTATTTAGTCCACTGGCACTGTATATTGAGCTATTGAGTATTATTTATAACATAAACTAAACAAGCATCCCCGCGTATATATAAATAAATAAATAATTCAATCTAAATTAATTCTAACTCCCTCCAAAAATAATTATTTAAGTAAAAGGAGAATGGGGCATAAACAGCGACAATTGATAAAATACAACAAAAGCAACGAATAAACAAATTTAAAAGCAGAATTTTAAATAGTTCCTTGGATAATAGATTATATAATAGCTCTTGGATCTCGTTAGATTTTGACATAATTGTAGCGACGTCTCATTCCGTTCAATTTGCCCAACCCAGAAAAGTTTGGTTAAAGTACTCAATCGAATTTAAGTCCTGGTTGCAAGTTGGCCGGCCAATAACATCAACTTAATTATGTGATAAGAACTTTCACGTAGCTTTGGAGTATGCTTGGTTCATTATCTTGAACATACTTTCAAATAATATCCTAGTTTTGTAAATAGGATCAACGCCGCCCTAGGACATCTTTGTTCTGTTTTGTTTTGAAATGACAGGGTTTTGTCTAGCATTGAGCCCATGTAAGGCAGTCTTTTAATTATTGCTTGATTTGCAGTATCTTCACAAATATCCATACAGTTTCATTTCTGTCTGTTCAGTTGTTTTCTTGATATAGTTTTGACTAGGCCCTGCGATGTTTAAAATACCTAATTACACTAACAACTAACGATTTTAATATACTTAATACCTTTCTAATTTACAAACTTATCTTGCGTACATACCTTAATAATTGCTTTGAGTAATGCAGAAGGAGAGCTTCCTCTACCTATCTAGTACGAGGGATGTTTCTAAAGTTCTTAGAATTTGGCTTTAGTTTAATTGCATAAATCTTATAGATCACACTATTGCCCAGTGATAACTCTTGGCACGTTTATGCAGTTATCTCGTGCAATACTGTTTAGCTACTTGACAGACCCAGACGTATTCCCGTACCACCAATATCGCAAGCATTGAAGACATGGCTAAATCACATAAAGCTACATATTATTGTCTTTTTGTTTAGAGAGGGTGTGAACCTTCAAAAATAATTCAACACCGTACGGTGTATTTGGAGAATCTGCCGAATGTAAAAGTACTATCTGATGGGTCGATCGTTTTAGAGCTGGCAGAATATTACTAGAAGATGATCTGTGTTGTGGGCGCACAAGCACTTTTGTAAATGAAAGAAACGTTGCTGCTGTGAAGAACCTACTCAAAGATGACGAATTCGTGATATTAGTGTTAGTTTAGGAATAGGGACACAAGATTTTACATGAACGTTTGGGAGTAAATAAGGCTACAGCTCACTGAGTACCAAAACTGTTGGGACCACAACAGAAAGACATCAAGTCTTCAAGAGCTTTTAATCCCTTATGTCGATCGATTTTAATAACGGATAACATGATTACCTTATTTAAATATTGAGAAGAAAGCTTACTCCAAAGAATGACGCAAACACGAAAAAAAGCTTCCGTTTAAAGCACGTGCAGTTCCGTCGATTTAAAATACTTATTATATTCTGTGATTGTGATGGAATTATTTTCATAAATTGGCAACCAAAAGATTCTACAATTAATGCGAGACCTCCGCTTGAAGCACGTGCAGTTTGGTCGGTTGAAAAAGTAATGCTTATTTTATTCTAGGATTATGAGGGAATTATTTTTATAGATTATCTACAGAAAAATACTATAATTATTGCAAGATATTCTAATATTTTATTTGGCCCGCTGGGCCTGGAAAGTTGCATAAGCGTCCGTTACTGCAATTACCAAGTCTGAAGAATAGAATGGATGTGATTGTGGTCTGTTCCCAAATTTGAAAAATCTACTAGTTAGTGTTAAATAGCTGGATTACTGGGACTCCGAAAAAGTTCTTTGAGGACGGTAAAAAAAATTACATGTTCGAATAAGTGTATTCAATTAAATGTAGATTTTATTGCAAAGTACGTTGTAATTTTGATGAAAGTGTTTTGCAGCTAAGTTCCTAGAACTTTCGAAACATTCCCCGTATAAGTTTATATATTTTTTTATTAGTTATTAACAATTATCACATTTCGAGTTTAAAATAGAAAATAGTTCAAAATTCAGAAAATGTGACCC
The DNA here is from genome assembly GCA_031893035.1 of Dermolepida albohirtum. Classification (NCBI taxonomy): domain Eukaryota; kingdom Metazoa; phylum Arthropoda; class Insecta; order Coleoptera; family Scarabaeidae; genus Dermolepida; species Dermolepida albohirtum. Next base: position 87,469 of record JAVIWB010000797.1, on the reverse strand, counting down.
TGTTCTTATTATCTTGTCGTGAATTACAATGGCAAACCAGTTGGTCTACATATTCGGTAAATTCCCTTTTTAACAACGATGTGAAATATACAAAGGGTACTAGGTTTTGCAATACAGCTTTGTTTATGTAATTTTTTCAAAATAATTTCCTCTACACTCAATAAACTTCTCCATCCTCCGAAACCAATCTTTAAACCAGTTCTGCCAAGTTTCACTAGGGAGTAAAGCACACTCGTTGTCCCAAGTCCGCAGAAGGTCCTCATCACTGGAAAACCGCCTCCCTTTTAGCTTCATTTTCACATGCGGGAACAGTGCAAAGTCGCAGGGAGCAAGATCTGGACTGTAGGGAAGGTGCTCGAGAAGTTTCAATCCTGTCGTGGTCAGATATTCGGTGTAGGCTTTAGCGCGGTGAGCTGGAGTATTATCGTGATGCAGGAACCAGGTGTCCATTCTTGATTTTGGCCGCAGGTTCTTCATAGATCCAATGACTTTAGGCAGGCACTGTTCAGTATACCACTTAGCTGTGACTGTCTTCTGTGTGTCCAAAACGACGCGATGCACAATTTCAGTCGATTTGAAAAATACAGCTATCATTTTCTTCTTTACAGATCAGGATTTTCTAACAACTACGGGTGTGTCCTCAACTTTGTTTTGAGCTTTGGTCGGCACATTGTAATAGTACAGCCAAGTCTCGTCATCTGTCGCGATGTTGTTCACATACCGAGATTGTCCTTTATTAAACTTTTTTTGCATCTCCCGGCACCAAGTCACACGTCGTGTCATCTGCTCTTCAGTCAGTCGATGCGGCACCCAGAGAGAACAAAGTTCCTTCACGTGCAAATGATCATGCAGAATCGAACGAATTGCTGGTGCATTTAGGCCTAAAGTACCCTCTATCTGTTGGTAGGTCACTCGCTTGTCCTCGCCAAGCATTTTCCTCACAGTAGTAACGGTTTCTTCCGTAACTGACGTTCGTGGCCTTTCCGGCCTATCAACATCCTTCACAGTTAAAGTTCCCCTTTGGAATTCTCTATACCACCTGAATATCGTTGTGCGATGTGGACAAACATCACCTAGTGCAAGAGTCATTTCTTCGAAATACTGGTCTATGTTTAAACCACACACGAAATTATAAGGCAAAACTGCTTTAATCTCATTTCGTGACCACGATACCATCGCAAGCACTTTACACTCTCATTGCTAATGAATAACTGAGCCCATCGACATGGCACGACGGCTACTATGCACGTATGAACATGTCTCAACATGCAGCAACAAGCAGCTTCATACGATTCATTATTGCGTCATATTGCAAAACTTTCCTAGTACCCTTTGTACATTGAAAAAATGTTAACTTGTGTAAGATTATTATTTATCCTTTTATAATCGTTTCTTGTAAAATTCAAGAAGGTGCTTCTTTCTTTTGCACAGTACTGTATATCGAACTCCTGATATCATATGTATATAAAATAAAAAAACGAACAGTTTTGTATTTAAAAAATGTTTAAATATCTATTGATTAGAATATACCGACTAGATTTATTTTACTAAAAAGAAAATACATGTTTATATTAAAATTAATGCATTTATGAACATATAATTTATTTTTAAATATTTGTGATTCAATATATTTCTTAGTGGATGTAATACTTTCTAATTTCGAAATAAAGGGATGATGTTAAATTATTTTTTACATGCCTTTATCTATCCGTATGAGGTCACAACTCGAGACTTTTTCTTCCAACCGGGTTATCAATTTTGCATAAAAAGTATATTTGTCACAAATTGACTAATCTTACCAGCAATTACCGCATTAAATATTCTTAGTTTTGCCCTGACTTTCGTGTGGTGCAAGTCGTTGTAGTGCCTAGTGAAATTATAGGTGATACTGTGACAAGGGCGTTCGTCCCTACATCAATACGTACCAATCGTGAGTGACTGAACTATTATTATTATATTAATTATGCAGTTCGACTGTTATTTTTAATAGTGTGTGATAATCAATTTTTTTTCGATTGCGTGTGTGTGCATATGTACGTGCTATGTTCATGTTTACATTTTTACTTATGTTTTATTCTGTGCGTACAGTTTAAATATAGACTAACGCCTAGTAATATTTTAATTACCGGTTGTGTGAACTCTTTTTAATTGGCTGTGACATGAACAATAATTTCAGGTTAGTACCTATTTTAATGTCGTGCATTTTGTGTAACAATTTATTACCTTAATGTATGTTCAGTAGCCATCAATTTTAGGTTCGATATAAAGTTAGTATTTACGTGTTTTGAAACTAAAATTATCATAAACTTTATTCAAAAATCAACTAGACTTTCGCGAAAAATTATGCATACGAATAATGATGTTATTATTTGAATAAGAGATTTACAATGCTCAGTTCTCAGTGGTGCAGTATATGTATACAATTTCGCTGCGAAAACAGAACAATTGCGAGTTCGAATATTATTCGGGGAGTTAAAATAATAAATTCATTCAAAATAAGTAAAAAGTAATAGTAATTAATCGAAGAATTTTTGTAGTTTACCTTAAATAAATAACAAATTTTTGTATTCCGTCAGTATTTGGTTAAAACCTTATAGAACTTCAGCAACAATTATTGAAATGGATGTTGCTATTCAATATTTCGTCTAAACTTTAATATTTATCTTTCTCTTCTCTGCCAATAAATTTTAATATAAATATTCTTCAATCAACAACGATAAATTTGCGACATTCAAATATTACGTTACAAACTTTGTTCTGGAAGAAAAAACCTTATATGGTATATGGTATATCATTTTTACTTAATAGGGAAAAGCATTTGCTGGTCTCTTCTATATTGCTCTTGATTCATTTTATGTTTAACAAAGTATCAAATGTTAAATTAAGGCGGATTTCATAACATAATAACAGGATCGAATAATACGAGGGTAGCCGTTTATATTTCGGGAATAGCAAACAAACAAAAATGTTTTATTAGATGCTGGTAGAAACTTACGGTGAACATATTCCAACCATAAAAACGTGTGAGGCATGGTTTCGGCAATTCAAAAGTGGTGATTCGATGTGCAGGACAAAGAACGTTCTGATAGACTGAAAAAGTTTAAAGAGGCGAAACTGCAGGAGTTATTGAATGAAGATCCAATCCAAAATCGAAAACAATTGGCAGAAGCGCTAAATAAGGGCCAAGAAACGATTAGCGACCAACTACAAGCAATGGGAAAAATCCAAAAGATGGGAAAATGGGCGCTACATCAATTAAATGACAGGCAAATGGAAAATCGAAAAATCGTCTGTAAAATACTGCTTCAAAAATATGATCGGAAATCATTTCTGCATCGAATAGTGACGGGTGATGAAAAATGGGTTTATTTCGAAAACCCTAAGCGTAAAAAATCATGATTATCACCTGGTGAAGCTGACCCATTGATTTCAAGGCCAAATCGTTTTGGTTGCAAGACAATATTCTGTGCTTGGTGGGACCAGAGTGGAGTTGTGTATTACGAACTGTTGAAACCGCTACCGACAACATATTATCAATTTGAGCCATGCATTGATAGAAAAACGTCCAGAATGGGGCCGAAGTACGGTAAAATGACAATAACGCGCCGTCTCATACAGCAAAACCGGTCAAGGAAGCGTTGAAAGCACTTGGATGGGACATAATATCGCACCCGCTATACTCTCCAGACCTTGCTCCGTCCGATTATCACCTTTTCGCATCAATAGGACACGCGCTTGCAGAGCAGCACTTCGCCAATTTCGAAGAAGTTAGAAATCAGCTCGATGAATAGTTTTGCTCAAAGAACAAACAGTTTTTTTGGCATGGCATCCATAAATTGCCTGAAAGATGGGCAAGATGTGTAGAATCAAATGGCCAATACGTTGAATAAATCGATTTTTCTATTTTTTTGAAAATTATGTAGTTTTTTGACGAAAAAACCGGTAATGACTTTTACGGTACACTTGGTAGGTTCGAGCTATATACGACAGACGGTGACAAACAATAATTATTATTATTAAAAAAATAATAATTAATAATTATTGTTTGTCATCGTCTGTCGTATATATTTATATTTTGAAATAAATTGCGTACACGTATAGTGCTAAAATTTATTTGAACTGTAAATGATGCATTAATAAATTTCTATTTAGCATATCAACAATAAATGGCAATCAGATCTAAGCACCTGTGTATACAGAAGCTTCAGAATAACTATATGATAATAACCCGACGAAACGCCGAGAATTATCATCACAATAATACAAATTTTCCGTTTTATTACTGATTTATAATTCCTCGTGGTGTTATATAAACAGTTTATGTTCCGTGTGAAAATTTTGTAGTACGGGTATTGTCGATCTTTTTTTTTTCTGCTATTCACAATTATTTTGTTACATCACGTATGGATGTATTTATTTCTATGACTCAAAATAAATACAATTGCCACTTAAATACAAGGTTATTTCTCATATATATACATACATATAAGCATCTACCTATCAGTATGATATATCACAGGTAAAGAAATTCATTGTTTTAGAAATTAGGAATTGATATAAACATTTTTTTTTGTAATAGTATTTCAATTTAATAAGAAAATTTTAAAAAATGTCTACTTTTCAAATTTGAATCTATCTTTAAACATTATATATTATAGACGAAAAAAATAAATTAAATAAAATAACATTAATATACAGAGTCACCAAAAAAGAAGAAAAAAAACATGTATTCAAACCGATTTATTATTCGTCCTTGTTAGGCATCTGTAGCAAGTCTCCCCTTAGTGCTAATTCTCTTGTTATAACTGTTACGAGAAGTATGACAGTCATAGGAAGATGACCAGAATCAGTAGTACAGGAAAAGTTGGAGACTTATCAGCGTAGACTTCGCTATTAAGTAACCCTAAGGAAGGAAGCCCATGATTGGCCTTCAAGATCGCACGATCTTGGAGGCCAATGTATGCCACCAAATTGGAAATTGCGTGACCAGGAATCTTCGCTTACAATAAATTAGGTGTTTCTACTTCAGTATTAATTTCCTTCAATTCAAGTCTGTTTATTTATTTTTGTTTGTAATATCAAAAAATTTGAAAATACCTCGGTGTTTCGATAGAAGGTAACTATTTTGTATTACCCCCAGTTTTACATACAATGGTATGTAAAAACGTAACGAAAATTACACGTAAAATTTGGACTTAATCCTGTGCCAGTTATCAACGCTTTTAAAAAAGGAATTAACAAAATTTGAAGACAGTGGTTAGATTGTGGACAAACCAATTTCTGTACGTACAAGTAGTGCCCAGCAGTTCAACATCGCAACGTCTTCTTTACAGTGAATATTTAAGAAAAGACATGCACTTTAACGCATACTAAATACATTAGAAACTCAGAAACTGAAGCATCGAAATCACGGACATCTACATATCCTTGCTCGCTGAATGTTAGAGTAGCTGACCTTCTTTCTTAACAAAATTATCTTAAACGATGGAACTTATTTCCACCTTGATTGGTTTCCTGAATTGAAATTTCTCGTATGATTCGGAAAAAACAAATTCGTCCGAGTGTGATGTGCTTTTGTTATAGAGACATGCTAATAAATTCTTTCAGACTTGAATTGAAAGAAATGAATGCTGAAGGAGAAACACCTAATTTATTGTAAACGAAGATTCCTGGTCACGCAATTTCCTATTTCGATGTCATACATTGGTCTTCAAGATCGTGCGATCTTGGAGGCCAATCATGGGCTTCCCTCCTTAGGGTTACTTAACAGCGAAGTCTACGCTGATAAGTCTCCAACCACGCTGCATCGTTGAAACCTAACCAGACTTACATGTGAAAGTCATAGAAAATATGGTTGAACGAATGACCTCTTTTAAAAATAGCCGAATCGGACATCACTTCCTATTGATTCATTCATATTCATTTATATTTCGATGACATATGTAGAATATTGACTTTATATTTATATTCTAACACGCGATTCGTAGTCTTCTAGACAATTAACTACTACAGCTTTGCTATCTGTTTCTGGGCTTCCGGGCTGGAACCGCGTCACTTGTATGTTTGCCGACGTTTCGTACCAAATTGTATGGCACATCTTCAGGGCTCAATTACTGCACTGAAAACCGACTACTACAACTTTTCTTTATTTCTTTGCAACACCAGCCAATTCGTGTAATACAAATTATGAAAAAAATAATTTTTGTTACATTTTTTGCAGGAAAGGGGACGCGCAGAAATCTAGGGTAAATGCATTTTAAAAATTAAAAACTTAAACTTTTTTGATCTTAATTCTCTCTTATTTTTTAATAACATCAAATTGAATTCAATAATTTCAATGAATAAAATGCTTCAAAAACGATCAAATGTATTGTACATTTTAAAATTTTCTTTAAAATCAAACGATGCTGCTAAATAATAAAACTTTGTTTTAGACCGGCACTGTATAAAAATAAAATTAAAATATTTTATTAGGGTTTTTCAACTATTTTTAATAAATGTATACTCAAATGTAGGACTCGTATATACATTTGTTGGAAACGTTTCTTGTAATGTAAGAAAATAATTTCAAATACGCCTTCGAAACTCTAATTTTTTGATACATATACATATATCGTAAAAAGAATAGAAAGAATAGTATGCCTTTTCTGTCTTTGATTAGTAATTCAGGCAATAACTTATTACCTACATCTACTAAATATCATTGATAATTTCAACCATTTTCTTACGAATTAATCTAACCTGGATGTGTTGAGTGAAACGAATTTCCTCTGATACTATACTAGCAAAACCAATGCGGAGTACTCTTGCCTATACATGGTCTAATAGACACAAATTATTAGAAAATATAATAAATATTATATATAAATATTAAAAACAAGAATCCATTAGTGATTACGATGTATGTATCATTAATTACTTCTTTTGCGTAAATAATTTAATGATGACGTGACTAATGTTGAGAGAACCGGTTCCAAATTCCTTTCTTTTGATAAAAACTAAGATACTTACCTCGTTGAAAACTGTTAAAATTATTAATTTATTAGTTACCTTCTTACAGGATTCATTTGAATGGTAACATCATTGAATGCAACAAGAATATTATTACTATGAAAAATTATGGGGTCAAAAATATCAATAGCTTTTCTTTTTGTCTCAATTTAATTTCCTTTTTTTCAAATATACTAATACAAAAAAGTATACTACGAATTTCGAAAAATTAATGTAATTTTTTATATTTTTTTACAAGCAAAAAATAACTTTTTGATCTTGAATGTTTTTTTTAATAATTCAAAACTTTTTGATAACATAAACAAAATTTAATTCAATAATTTCAACGAATAAAATGTTTCAACAAAGATAAAAATATTATGTATATTTAAAATTTAATTGTCTTTAAAATCAAACAACCTTTTTAAATAATAAAATTTTATTTTAGACCGGTACTGTATAAAAATAAAATTAAAACGTAATCTCTATTAGGTTTTGCAAATATTTTTAATAAATATATATCCAAATATAGGACGAAATTTTGTTAATATTTGTTGAAAACCTTTTCATAAAGTAAAACAATAATTTCAATAGAACATTTTTAAATTGTCTATTGAACAGATACCTGTTTAATTTATAATTTTGCACTCAAACTAAAATAAATATTTTATAACTTAAGTAATCATAAGTTTTACATAAATTATAAGGCGAACATTTGTATTACCTCGTTCAAACTATTATTATAAATGATTTTTACAATAGAGAACAATTATTGTGAAATGAGACGGTCCTGAATATTGTTTTTGCGAACTCGTTTGTACGTATGTGTTGTGTGTGTCATGTATAGTTTAACGTATGTTGACTGTTTGACCGATATAGTTTTGTGAATGAGATGTAAGCTGGTATATGCGTAAGGTGGGTGTATAAAACGTATGTGTTAAATATACTAAGTACATACTTAGTGGGTTATGGGGTTGCGAATGTCAAGGTGTACTTAGTGCGTATGCACATGCACATGATGCATGGTGGTGTGGCGTATGGGGTAGGTGGGTGACGTTCTACCCTGACCAGCCGGCACGCAGCTGCTAACCTTTATATTAAAGGAGCAGGCTGGCTGAAAGTCTGGCCATTTGAGGGTAGCCATAGCCAGCGTACGGGTACAAATATACGGTGGCGTGCACTATAGAGCTCTGGCGGAAGCATAAGACCCCTTGGCGTGCTCCCCTCCCCAAAGTAGACGCTACCACACAGTCGTGTTGTCGACAGCCACAGTCTGCATCTGGCCATCGTAGAATGTGTGCTGTGTATTTACAAGGATATACGTGTTAATGTGTTGTGTTTGTTGTGTTATGGAGAGTGCTAACTCGTAAGACTGTCTATATGTTATTTTGTGCTGTGCGTTTGTGAATACCACTAAGTGTTCATTCAGGCAACTTTATGTTGCTAATTTTAACTGTTTTGTGAGTGCTTCTAATAAACTACAAAAAATTGCCTATGGCGTGGTGTTGCAGATCACCCTTGAGGTAACAGCACTTGGTTGTTGCTGAATTCCTCAACAAAATTCGAATCATCATCATGTCTTGGATACATCTCCTCTTTCTCGGGCTTCTATCAGCTCTTCACCAGGTAAGAACGGATTCCCGCTCCAGAATCCCATCCTCTCACACACGTACACAAGATGTGTATATTTAAAATTAGAATATTTGACATTGGACGGAGGTTTAGTTGAATTGCATGAGTTCTCGTATGAATGGCGCGAGACAGTGAAAATATTTATTTGGTCAGTGTCTTGCTTTTTTTTCTTATACTTTTTCCGATTTTCCTTTCTATTACCGCTCTGAGTTCCGCACAACCAAAATTTGAATTGTATTTGTTTTCAACCTGACCATAAACACCTCAATATTAATAAATAAATACAGAAAATGTCAAAACAAGAAAACGCGTTGCTCCTCGTCAATACAAATCGTGTCGTTTCCATAGGCCGAATCTTCTGGAGTTTTTGAATTACGACTATTGTCTTTTACGGACGAAGCGGGAAAAAGTGACATAGGAAAGTGCTGTAACGGACAAAATGGACCAAATACCGATTGTGATCCTGCATCTTGCCAAACGCGATTTAGAGTCTGTTTGAAGGAGTACCAGGTTAAGATTGATACTGCTTCACCTTGCACGTTCGGGGATGTCATCACATCTCCAGAGGAAGATGAATATTCAAATCCTATTAGAATACCTTTCGACTTTACGTGGCCGGTAAGTTGTTGTTTTTTAATTTCTAACATAATTTTATATTGAATAAAACATGCATCAAGAAATAACAATAACCACCTAAAAAATATGCTTAAGTACTTTTTATATAGAAATCGTTAATTAATGATCATATATTGATTTTATATACCGTTCGATAGGTTTCAATGTGTTGTTATCGTAGAGCAACATTTTTATAATTATCTCTTGAATTTGTAATTTTATGCTCTAATTTTTAGTAAGTATCTGTTTTAATATTTGTGTTCAAGTTGTTAAATTGTCCGTTCTGAACTTGAAAACAATGTCACTATTATTTCAAATTATAATGTCCACGGTTTAAATTTAAAATAAATATGAACAATGTATGTTTTTGATTCTTTTTTGCTCATTCTCTTGAGAAGAAAAGTCGCATATGTCGCAAACTTATTTACGAAATTAATTCAAATAGTCGCATATTTATTTTCGTAATTAATACGTTTAGATTTTATTTTTTTCTATTTTGAAATTTACTACTTTGATTTTAAACCTTGAATGAATCTAATACTATAATAATGATATTAATCATTATTGTAATTTCACTGAATTCAATGTCGTATATATGTATTTGTATATACTTATGTAACTTATTCCTTTGGGGATAAAATTATAAATCTTATAATAGGATAGCTTCTTCGCATATATCTAGGGAAAAAAATACCCTAAAAGTAGTCGTTAAAAGGTAGCCGTTAGTTCACCACCTGTCTATGCGTATATATATATATATATATATATGTCGTATCTGCCCCTTAAAAACAACCCCCAGGGGTTTTCGTATACCTAACACATCAATTTTCTTTCTTATACCTCTCAGTTGCATGGCACCTATTATCGCACCAATTCTGTTCTTTTCTCCGGTCATAATTGACACTTTTTTTGTCATTTTTTAAAACACTAATTGACCAGAGTCATTCGTTCTTTTGTTTAGTAATCGTATTGTAAGCCAAAGGTATTCAAATAATCGTATCGTTGATTAATACGTTGTTTATCGCCACTTTTCCACGAAACAATTTATGTCATAAATTAATCGATGTAATTTATAATGCGGCTAATCGTAAGAATCATATTAATTTCATGTGTAAAATCGAATACTAAACGAAACAAAACAAATTCTAGTGGTTTAATTCAATCGACAAGAACTGTACCACTTATTAGATACCTACTAGTACGGTGAGAAAGAGCTGTAACGCAAAAAGGATATAAAAGTAATTTTAATTATATTGGAATAGGAGTAAAAGAGTAGCAGTAGTAGAATATCGCGGACGAGACCGACACGATATAACAAGGAGCGCACAAGAGATAGATTATATTTACTTCGGACTGTACGATTTCCGTCGTGTAATTTTGTAGCATCTTGTACTGGCTTCAAGCAGGTATCTGCCCGTGAGAAACAAGCTGCACAAATTCAAAATTAATTACTTTGAATTTATCGATCAAAGTTAATATCTTCTCTTCTCAACTTATTCCAACACTGCTTACCTATACCAGTCTCAAACTGAGCTGCACAAATAAATAAATATGTCTACGATCCGTAAAAATTTTATAATAATTTCCCATGAAGTTAAGAGTATCTCACTGTAATTCCTATTATTATTATGTAATAACTGCTACAAATAATAATTCATTTTACATAAATAGAGAAAAATAGCGTTATTAGGTGTGCATAGGTACAAATAATGATTTAATTTTATTAATTAATATTACATTGGTTGCATCAGAAATTGTAATTTTCTCCGAACGTGGAACAGTACAATAAGAACAAATAATAATAGAAAATAAATGTGTATAAATTCACGGTACATTATAATTGAAATATTTTCTCCAATACTATAAAATTCGAAAGCGTGAACTTTATTATGAAGTGTCTGCATAAATTAAAAGAAGATATTTCCTAGTTTTCAAATGCATTCTTAACATTACATTATTTTACACAGAAATTCGTATTTATAATATTACATATGTGTACATATATACAGGAGGTATTTGCATTTTTCTTTTTTTTTAGATCCGCTTATTTCTTTTTTAATAATTCAGTCAAATTAAAATTTAGAAATTCTAATAATTATTAATTAATTAAAAGTATTTTGTTTCCGAATATTACAATAATTAATATTGATTTTTATATATAAATAATATTTACCAAGCAATTAAATAAAAAATGACAATATTAAACGTGAATGCATATATTCATGTCAAATTATTGCAATTTTTTAGTCACTATTAATCGCACTGAAGTTGTGAAACGCTATTAAAATAAAATCAGTTATATTAAATATGGTGGTATGGTGGTTGCTTGCTTATATATGACAACCCCCTATATATATATATATATATATATTAATTTAATATGGAGTAATAGAAGCACCGTGTTCTTTGTCGTTGTTGGGTACATCAATTTTTTTTATATGCATATTCCCCGTCTTCCAATTTCTTGCAACATCACCGCAATTTTCCATTTCACTAATCAAAGCTGTCGTTGCGGTAAGGAAATATATTAAAAATATAATTTTCCCACAATTTCGTGTCTAGGCTTTTATATATATATATATATATATATATATATATATATATATATATATATATATGTTGTATTAAGGTACGAGAAGAAGAGTTTAAATAAAGACAAAAAAAAGCGAAGTAGAGAAAAAAGAAACAAGACTATGTTCATACCGGTTTTTATATTGTTTACTGTAGTTTGTGTGCCCCATTCATTACATATGCACCTTCATCTTTTGTATATTGATCCTTCTCTTTTCATGGTCTTCACCTTTTCTTGTCTTGGAGATCAGTAAATGTCAGGATAGATAGATAGATTTATAGATAAGGTTACATAAATTCTAAACTAACGAAATAGATTTATGTATTTCTTTCTCATTTACTAATATTTGACGGTAAATATTGATTTAATATTATACATTTTAATATTATACGAGATCGTTTCACTTATTAGGTGACAACGATTGCGTCTCGTCTATTATTTAAGAAGACGATACGTACTTGAATGGAGTTATTGTTATTTTATGGCTTAGTGAAAGTGATTTTCTCTTCTGTTTACGACTGAGGAGAAACAAAAAAATGTAAGCTTGATTTTATTTGTTACAGAGTTCTTTCTCGTTAATAGTCGAAGCTTGGGCTGGAAATTTGACGAAGCCAGACGGTAAGTGGTTATTAATTGGATTAAGTAATTTGTTTTTAGCCCTGATATTTTGGTTGTATGTAATATATTATTTAGGTTTACATAATTCTATATAATCTGCTATTTATTAAGTTTTAATTTCTCAATTAAAAAAACAATTCAATTTTTGCATTTTTTAATAATGATACGAAGTGCGATCAGTTAATACAATGGAAACAGAATCATCTCGAACGAGTAAACAAATATTAAACTTTAAGCATCGAATATTAAACAGTGCACATTGATTTGATAGCAACTATGGATTTCGACATAATTTTGACATCAAATTGACATTAATTATTCTTTCGTTTTTTATGTACGTATAATTAAACAACATTTACTAAACGATGTGCAACTTGATCTATGGGATTCGAAAAATGATCTATAGAAACGTCGAAGAAAATGACATCGACGTGAGAATAAACATATAGATTACATTTATTTACTTGCTGCATTAAATGATCGGTCCTTGTATACACGCAACTTACTATTTTTGTAACTTTATTGCAAAGTGGTATTTATTTGTTCATCTTGTTTCTTTATAATTAAAATCAAAATTAAACCATGATTAAAATGTCATGTTACTTTAATTGGATATAAATAAATAAAAATTATTATATATTTGACAACACAAAAAGTATTTCAAAAATTGTAAAATTGTTTAAAATTTTTAATAATTGATATAAAAAAACTTACTTTTAATACTGATATAAAATAAATTTAGACAAAATAACAGGGTTAAGATCATGTTTTATTTTATATTTTAAACACTCTATTTTTACTTGAAATTATGGATTCCTTAAAATCCGAATTTATATATATATATATATATATATATATATATATATATATATATATATATATATATAAACATTTAAAGTTTGTATACATCAACAAGCTAGTACCATATGCATAACAGCTGTCAAATTTTAGACGAGCAAAAAGCCAGTCTTCCGGTTGCTTCCGCTTACCTTAGCGTAACTATTTAAGTAGTTCCACACATTTTTCTCTTCTTGTACTACGTAAATAACTTCGTGAAGAAAAGTTTAAAAAAAAACAAAAAAAATAAGTTTTGAAAAAATTTTTCTTTCTACGCGTTTATTTTCTTTTTCTTCCTGAATTTTGTTTAAAGAAGCAAACTTGAAGAATCCTCACAATAACTATTATTAAAAACCACCGTTCCTTTTCGTCTATTGTCTATTTTAAAGAGACAACCATTAAAGGAACAATCAGAATAATAATAACAGTAGCCGGTATTGTTTCATCTACTATCATCAAGGTATATTGTTTTTTTTTTCTCTTTCTGTTCCTATACACCATTATGTCACCACTTGTGTGGTAAATCTATTCATTATTTTATCGGTATTTTCGTTAAAATAAAATCTATGCTTGTGTTTACAAACGTGCATATAGGTACATATATATATTGGAAAATTCCGGGGATTTAATTTTTTAATGTTGGCAACTGTACAGTCCAGGTGTTATATAAAATAACCGACTTCATTTAAATGCTCGTCCCCTCTTCTTATATATATATGTATATCTATATCTACCTATGCAATATTGAAAAACTGTAATTGTGTATACAACTCATATGTATGCATTGGAATAACTAACCCGTTTGTTACAAGAAAAGGAATGCAAGATTATTTAAATTGTGTTTGATATAGGAGTACGTCAAAAATACGTATGGTCTATCCATGTACGAATTATTTATATAATTTACTTTCAATGTTGGTTAAAATATTTATTTTTCTATTAATAAAGTGTTATCTGACATAATTTACGTGGTATTTATATATTCTGTGGGAAAATTATTGGATGTAACTTCGGCTACGTGCAAGGAATACCGAGTTGGGTTTATTTTTTATTCATACAGTGTTCTATATTATATGTGAATGTATGTAGTAAGACTTTTTAATACAAAGTCACATACGTACGTATATATACATAAATATACAGTCTGGGAAAGGAGTACTTTAACTGACTTAAAATATATTTAAATGGAAAAAAATAATGAAATCACCGATGTCTTATAATTTTGCATAAAGGTAGCGATAGGTTTTTAAAGAAATATTTAAATTAATTAATTCTACCTTTTAGTGAATACTTATCACTTTTCTTTTTCTATTAAATTTCCTCAACCTTCCATGCCTTTAGGGCTAAATTATTAACATTGGCTTTTCTGCATAATATAGCTTCATAGCTTGTTATATAGATTTTTGGAAATATTATAATTTATTTGTCCACGTGTATTAACTATCAATACTTACTTTGATAAAGTCATCCTCATATCACGTCCTAAACAGGTTATTCAAAATTCATTTTTATCCAAATTTTCACATTACTAGAATTTTTTTGTTAAATCTAATAATTCCATTGATTTAGGTATAATTATTCGCCGATTCTGTGGTAAGTTACTGGCTTATCATTCTGGGAGTCGCGATATTGAATACAACGACCTGCTGCCTGGGGAGGTTTTTCGTTAAAGTGAATTCTGATAGCCAGAGATCTTATGTGCACCACGAGCTTTGGCATAATGTAACTCATAGCCTGCAAATATCCCTTGCAATTGACTTTAAGCTATTGGGAGATGTTAAGATTATTATTATAATTATCCACATTTATGATGATTTGTTGACGAGTCCTTCGTATTCGGCTTATCATTCTGGGAGTTTCTATATTTAATGCAACGAACTGCTGCCTGGACAGGTTTTTCGTTAAAGTGAATTTTGATAGTCAAAGATCTTGCACCACGACTGTTGGCATAATGTAACTCATAGCCTGCCAATATCCCTTGCAATTGACTTTCAGCTACTGGAAGATGTTAAGATTATTATTAGAATTATCCACATTTATGAGGATTTATTGACAAGTCCTTCGTATTTTTGTAGCCTCTTTATTTAATATATATATCAATATAGTTATAACCACAGCTTTTGCCATTTAAATTCTCGTTTGTATAGTTACGTTGGGTTTATTCCTTTTTTGTTCGAGTCACACACACGTTCCTTAAACTCTTTTGAGATTTTAAAATTTTTCTGATGAGTCCTCGTTGAATTTTCAATGAAATCACTATTTTTATCACTGTTTATTACAAAAAAAAGCTACTGCAAATTGGTGACGAGTTTCTTTTCCATTTATAAATAAAAATATTCTTATAAGGATCGTTCAATTCTAACAAATGACCAATTTTGTTTATATTTCGCAACTGAAACAAATTACAGCTTACGTAAATACTATTGAAATTTCTTTATAATTAAAGAATATAATAGAATTTTTATAAATAAATGCGAATATGGATGCATACATCCAAAGTAATTTTTATCATTAAAAATTCAAGTATTTTAAGCTAAAGCGTACATTACTACCATACGTCTGTTTTGTATCTTCCTTAACTTGAATAAATCCATCTTCGTCGTTATATCATGTATAATACATCTATCTTTCTCTATTAGCGGATGCTTGTTAATTAATCTAAGAACCTGTCTTATATGTGCTTATTTATTTTAAAAGTTATTTTTTAGTGACTGGGATACATTTTTTAAAAATATTCATCAATACAGATTTGTTTTATATATATATATATATATATATATGTATGTATGTATGTATGTATGTATGTATGTATATATATATATATATATATATATATATATATATACACATACAATCTTTAGCCCTATTGTACATACATACATACATGTGTTTGTTTTTATTTTCACAACACATGTACATATATGCACGTTTTATTAAGGTAGTTCACAATATACTTCCTTGGTAGACGGCGACGTATATGATGCGATTTAAAGTAGTACACCGGATGTCCTGTCTCTTATTTTGCTCCCCCTAACTTATGGAATATTATCTTTAACTTCCTCTGCACCCTTCGCTCATATATGATAAGATTGCTTTGGTAAATTTACCTGGAATACACACACACACATACACGCGCGCGCACACACAAACGGATAAAGACGCTTCTGCAATCTTCTCTTTAATAATAAAAGAAAATTACCCAGCAATTAACACCTGTTTTATAGCTATTATTTACATAATCGTTTTTATTAGATTTCTACATTAAAAGACGGGTTCCTGTGATTATAGTACATAAACTCAAAAGTTATTTTTACTGCGTTCTCGTAATTCTGCAGTATTGTTTTAAACCATATTTTAGTATTATATAATATGTATATATGGTCAAATATTTGAAAACAAATCGACATTCTACAGGGGCATCCAAAAGA
This sequence comes from Dermolepida albohirtum, assembly GCA_031893035.1. Classification (NCBI taxonomy): domain Eukaryota; kingdom Metazoa; phylum Arthropoda; class Insecta; order Coleoptera; family Scarabaeidae; genus Dermolepida; species Dermolepida albohirtum. The sequence continues at coordinate 70,777 of JAVIWB010000797.1, read as the reverse complement.
TATTTAAACAATGAAAAAGAGGTATCTTAAATACACAATGAAGGCAATGTTATTATTTGAAGTACTATAATCAGTATGAAAATTTCATATTTTAGCAGTTTGCTTTCGCGTATCTATATCTGAAAATATTTTGGAATTGTGATCTATTTTGACACCTGTCAAATTTCAAAATAAAACATCTTCCTGCTGATCCCCATACTTTTCTCAACTTCTAATTCCATTGTATTCTTTCTTATTCTTTACAGAAATTGATTTGTCTTGCTTTTATTAATAGTGTTTCTGCATAATCTATCAAAACTGGACCGAGCGCTTCTTCGTACGTATAGGTTTTGCTTTCCATCGTCAAATATCTGCTTTTATCAGATGTCGATTTCTCATATTATTGTTGCGTTGTTTTCACAATATGCTGTCTATAATGCTTAGATTCATATTGTATAGGGTTTCTAATCCTAGTTTCGGATCTGAATTATTGAATGTATATTGCTTTGTCCAATAGTTTAGTAGTCTGTACGCTTCTCCGTTCATCTCTTTTGGAACCACCCATATTAGTGCTGTTTCCTATCCTCGAATCCCATACTTTAGATTTAATTTTTAATCATTTTCATGTTATAATAATGCGTGTACATAACTGGATAGGGTTACTTTTCCCAAAATTACATCTTCATAAAAGTCATCGCAGTCAGTCGACTGTAATTTCTTTTTGTATACTGTTAAAGCATTTATATATATATATATATTACCTGCTTCTGGGCTTCCGGGCTAGAACCGCGTCACTGGTAAAACTGCCGACGTATCGCGCACTGAAACTGCGTACAGTTTCAGTGCGACGACAGTAGCAGTAGTTGAGCCCTGAAGATGTCCCATACGAGTGGGTACGATACGTCGGCAGTTATACCAGTGACGCGGTTCCAGCCCGGAAGCCCAGAAGCAGATAATATGGACCACGATCGCGGACGTCTACGTATCAGATCACTTGTATATTATGTTCGTAATCCCCTATTAATATTGCATCATCTGCCACTCATACAATGTTTATGCTTTCGATTGAATGCTTATAAAACTGAATTTTATTAGTTTTAGTTTACTAAATATAATAGTAGTAAATAATTCTCTCTCCCAGACACTTACATATTATATATAACATTTTATAAAGGAAATATACTTTAGTAACCATAGAAATGATTGTAAAAATATGTTAATGATATAATAAAAACGCACCTAAAAAATTTGAAAAGCCGATAACAAAATTATGTATGTATATTAAAAGAGAAAGAGAATTAGAGACTCGGATGTCGCTTTACTAATTGGACTGCATTCTATTTCTTTTTTTCATTCTTTCTTTCTGTCTTTCTTCTCCTGATTTCTTTTTAGTTACATTTTCCGGTTAATTATAAATTTATAATTAATATCCATCCTTATTTATAATGTAACTTCTTCCATCCTGTTTCACATGGTGGTCGTCGTCGTTAGCAGGGGCCAGTTGAAAATTGGTTTTTACGGAAAATTTAATTCACAATCGCATGTCTGGCATAATAATTACGAGGCCATTGCATCTGCAAATAACTTGCAAATGACAAGTGACTGTAGTTAACTAAACGAAAAAATAAAGTTGAATGGAGAAAAAAAGGAGTAAGAGAAATTTTCGTTTTATTGATGAACACCTGCTTCTGACGTTATTGATTATATTTTAAGAAAATACGCGGATCGTGATATTTTCTTTCCTTTTTTTTTAAATAATAATTAAACATTTAACAGGTTTATTGGAAAAATTAATCGGCTCATATAAAAAAAAAACTCGAAGATTTGAATCAAAGTTAGGAGTAAGGTTAGGAGAAAAGGTGTTCCTCTCTCGAAGTTGTTCTTATACCGGATACAGCTGTTGAACTGTGGTCTGCAGGATGTTTCGATGTTAAGATGCAGGTGTATTTTGTTTCTCACACATTTTCCTTACCCTATCTTATATACATCAAGTCGAAAATTTACTTTTCTTTTAATAAATGGAGAAATCTTTATTATCAGTTCATTAATCTTTAAAAAAAAGAATATGTCTGAGATAGGTAACCTAAAATCGATACTTTCATAAAAACCATTTTTGTTTTTATTTAATTTTTATATATTTTTTAGTTTTTCTACTTAAGACATTTGCACTAAGAAGAATTTATAAATATTTTTTGAATAATTTAATCGAAATTATTGCACGCGTATTTGTTTAGATCTTAAAAAGAAAATATTCTCGTTTTAATGAAAATTTTTATAGTAATTTTTTGAAATTTTAAATAAATTTCCATTTCATGGAATACGTAAAGTAGATATACAGAGTCTTCCGGTAGTGTAAAAGTTTATAATTGTTACAATTAATTCAATAATCATCGAAAACCTTTTTGAGGAAACTATATTTACATTAAATGTAATGTAGATAGACGGAATTATATAATTTAAATTTGATTTATTTCATTCTAATGAGGCAAAGTCGTAAAAAATTCTTTAGGCATTCTCCAATTAAATCCTACATCTATAAACCAATAACTAATGACCTGACAATTAACAAGATTAATTGATCTGTTACTGTGACACCCCTAAATTTTGCTTTAAATAAAACATTTTAGCAGCCTGAAATATTTGCCACCGGCACTCTCATGGACATTTTTATTATAATTGTCGAAATCGCGAAGTCTTCAAATTTTGCTCGAAGGGCCACTTGTCATCGCAACGACAAATGTTATAGCTGCTTTAGAATACTTTTTTAAGCGAAAGGAAACTGCTACATGCGTATTATTAATTACACAGGCCAATCAATAAATATTTTTTAAAGTTCAATCTGGTACGTAGACTTCCGCGGTCGTGGTCCATACTATCTTCTTCTGTACTTCCGATCTGGAACCGCGTCACTAGTATAACTGCCGACGTTTCTTACCCACTCGATGGGACATCTTCAGGGCTCAACTGCTGCTAGTGTTTGTTGCAGTGAAATTGATTCAACCTGTTTCTTATTTATTTTGGTGTGCTGAATCCAAATTTTCAATCAGTTTTTTCTACCACGTACCAATTTTTTCGCAATCTTTATCTTTCGTTGGGTATGATAGTATTAAAATATAGAGTTAAGATTTAAAGGTACGTAATTTATTATCAGAGTATAATTGAAAAATTTAACATTTTATTATTACAATGGTAGTGTAAGTTTGTCCACCACCCTCTTCACGGTAAAAGTTCGAGTGTAGCTTTTCCTTTTATATGATGCTTCTGGAGTTGCTCCTAGAAGAATCTCCCATCATGTTGGACATTCCAACGACCCCGATACCGTGTAAAAAATGTATCTTCACACTCATGTTACATCCAAGTTCTCGAAATGTTTTTAACATATTTCGAACTATATTTTCGTAATTAGGGTCTTTCTGATTGCCTAAAAACTTCAAAACAACTTGTTTAAATGCACCCCATGCTGCTTTTTCTTTCAAGTTCATCGCATTTTCGAAAATAGGGTCTTGCATAAGTTTTCGAATGTCAGGGCCTTTTTTTTAACTTTGTCTCTGACTCAAAAGTGCACTTTGAGCATTTACTACTCATTAAGTGTAGAGAACAAGGTATTATTATACGCTTACAATGCATAAATAACGTAAAGTAAACACGCGCCTCAAAAAACATAAAGGGGATCCAAATTTATAAAATAAAGTTTTTTCGTGGTTGATCTGATATTGATAAAATAGGCACTGCTCAATAGGGTCTTATTTTTCATATGTATTCATTTTTCAATTTCATCTCGTTATTTATCTAAATTTCATTCAATCCATGACCTTTTAGAATCGAAATAATTACGAATGCCCATTTTTAATTCAGTTACATCTCGAACTATTACGTAAAATTTTGTTTGCAATCTAAATTCACTTAAGACACTTTTCCTTGTTCGGGAAAATATGAAAGGTAAAGACTTACCGTAATATGAACAAAAAGAAAATTGGATATGTTAATAGGGAAACAAATAGAAATTAGAACTTAATTAAATTAACAAAAGAATTCTTAGTTTTTATAATTAATTTTTAAACGAATTTATTGCGTGATTACGTATTTTATATGCCAAAAGTACAATCAGTTTTATTTATAAAAAATTTAATCTATTTGGAACAAATCAAATTACAGTCTGTATATGTTACCTATTCGTGTTTAAAAATATAGAGTTGATTAGCGTGTATTTTGCAAAACAATTAGGAATGGATATTCTTTTAAATTTTAACGCAATACATACACTGGTGTCGAAGTCAAAAAATAATTTTTCCCACAGATTTTTTAATTCCATATGAAATGATTCACAATAAATTCTCTTTGCCCCGAATGAATGCATTAAACATACCAAATATATATACATATGTATGTATATAGAGAAAGGTATATACATACCTTGCGGATAAAGAGCGCAACTTCTCTTCCATTGTCGATTATAATAATTGTCATACACAACTCCTTTTAACGGTACGTCAGTATAGTTCCCAAGTTTTCCCGGCGCATTATTTTTATCTGATTTGCTAGAAAATCAACTGCATAACTCGCTGATTAGTTTTCGTCGTGTTATGCGGAAATATTTTTATATATAGACACGTACGTTAGATAAATAAAAACAATGGAATTTATACATGTAATGAATGCATTTTTAATTGTTTCCTTGGAACATCCGCACAAGATAATGTAAGATTATGGGTGAAGTTCATTTAAAATGATAATGTCAGACGAACGAAGCCTCGTACGCAGCATAATGTACGATTTTAAAAATTCACATTTAATGAAATTATATTTTATGTGATAATAACACAATTTTAGATTCCAATTTAAAAACTATAATATAAATTTGTTTTGGTATGATTTATCACTAAAAAGAACGAAATAAGGTGTTTTTATTAATTGCTATTTGAGAACAACAATTGAAGAAAAATATATTTCTTTTTTTTCAGTATTAATAAGACTAACGACACAAACGTGGCTAGAAGTCGGTCAGAAATGGACGTCATTCGAAAATAAGACGAGTACTTACAGTCTAAAAGTGGAATTCCGTGTTACATGTGATGTCAATTACTTCGGTAAGGGATGCGAAAATCTTTGCCGCCCCAGGGATGACAACTTCGGGCATTTTACATGCTCACCAACCGGTGAACGTATTTGCCAAGTGGGTTGGCAAGGTGATTACTGCACAAAACGTAAGTTAAATTTACCCAAAAACTGTCGATTCAATTACGACTTTAAGTAAAATCAAACAAAGGCGGCCGTAAAGTGTTTTCATTGGAAAATACATGTTTTTCAATATATGTCGATTAATTAATTAAGGTTAATCTCTTTCCACAATAATTTTCGTATTCTGTATACGTATTTCGACAACTAAGTTGTCATCATCAGCAGATAATAATTCCGTTAATTGGAAACGTGTAAATCTTTTGATATTGTTTTTAAATACAATCTTTTTGTAAATTTAACATTTTCAAAAATGTAATACCGATTAAAGTGCATTTTTTTATACAAAAAAAAAGAATGCGGAGTTTATTATTTTCATATTTTCATTAAAAGAAAGTAAAACATATTAAGTATTACTTCTTTAAATTAGAACTTCTTATTTTTAGTAATCAACCTGAAATTTTGTTTCCCACTAAATCCACATCCTTTTCGACTTGGAAATCCTTTCCAGTGTCTTCCCATTTCTGTCCAATTCTTTTTCTTCGTGAAAATTTCCACGGAGGAAAAATGTTATCGAAGTTTATTTTATTTTGATCGATTCGTTAGTTGTATTTCTTCTCCTTTGACACTATATTCTAAATACTTCAGACTCTTCTCTAGTAATAAATATCACCAGAAGTTATTTTCATTTTCCATTAAAACTACGTTTGACCTCACTCTTTTTTCTTTTTCTTAGTAAATACTATATTCCAAATGCTTTGGACTTTTCTCCTTCCACACAAATTCTAATTGATGCTATTAGATATTTTTCACCATCTTAAATAATCTCTAATTAAACTACTATTTGTAAAACTCTGTTCCAAAATTCTCTACATTCTTCAAGATAAATGTCATGAAAAGTTGATTTGTTTTGTAATGTCACTAATTTTCTTATCGATTTTGGAACTTTTTATTTCCAAGTCTTCGGTTTTCGGCCTCTTGTAGAGATGATTGATTGTGTAGATTATATAGAAAATTTTGTTTTTAGCGTTCGTATATAACGATTATTATTTACCAATATCATATATTTTCCAAATTGTCCATATTTTCCATATATCCCATGTCCCGTATATATTTTGCCAATTTTTTCAGTCATAATTAACTGAATTAATGCTTCTTTGACTATGTCGAATAGCATTTATTTATTCAATTTCCTCCAAAACAAAATTGAATTTTCGAAAAAATGTTTTTAATAGTTGAAGAATTAATATTTAAATAATGTTTTCAGTAAATCTAATATCGATAATTATAAGAGTTTAATGGGAGGGAGGGAACAAAATAAAAGGAATGTTAGTTTCTGTATACGCTACCACAAAGTACATCTAGTATATCAAACAAACATGCCTAACACATAAAATACTTGATTATTTAATAGCTCGAAGGCTTTTTCCTTTTACTAACAATCTCAGTGATGCGCATGCAAGCGTAAATTTATATATTGTATATATTTATGTAGATACGTGTATTAAAAGAATATAAATAATAGCGTTTGTTTAAAGTGATACATAACGATTGTTAATAATATAAACAACATTTTTATAATCATCTTCTATTATTGAATGTATCGAAACTATTGGTAATAAAAGAGTTACAATTTTTAATCGTAAAACGGCGACGAATCAAGTTAAGAAAAAACAAAGACAAACTAGTAGGAAGAAAGAAAGAAATAACATCAACAGCGGAGAATTAAAGACGTGAGCTCAGCTGCTTTTTAACAGCCGGCTGTCTTCCCACGATCACTTACATACCTGGCCTTATACAGGTCGTTTAATTTTGCGTAGACCACTTGTGTGTGCGTATATATATATGTATATATATATATATATACACGCACACTATATATATATATATATACACGTGTGTGTGCGTATATATACGTACATACTATGCAATATATACATATGTATACATGTCTATAACATGTATAATACGGTTTACTGCCTGCTCTTGTTGCATCGCTTCGCTTTTCATTTGTTAATTCGCTCTTATTAAAGTTTATATTTTAAAAATAAATGGCCCTATTTTCTTAATTTTTACAGCTCGTTGTAAGCCAGGCTGCGACGAAACTCACGGATCCTGCATCAAACCCAATGAGTGCAGGTTAGTTACCTTTTATATTTATTTCTTCATCCTGTTAATATGGACACACAGACGTTCAAAATTATTTGACGATAATTAAATAATACTCCGTCATTTTTCGCCTTTAAGATTAATTGGGGTTAAAGTGTTTATTTTTTTTTATTTGGAATTTGTAAGCTCGAGTACATTTTACTAAATATTTTATTATTTAAAAGATTTTTTTTTAAATAAATTGTAATAATTGCAAAAAATTATGAAAAAATACCAGTGAAGACTTGACAATTTCTGAGGAATATTTTGATAAAATATTAATTCCGATTTTGTGGAGAGTTTGCTTTTTTTTGATATTTTTTATTCCAAATAATTTTCGTAAGTTTCGAAAATACTTTTGCCTATAAATTATATATTTTTTTAATATAAAAATCAAAATCTTTGTTTAAAAATTTGAAAATAAATTCATCGCGTGAATAAGTGAAAGAATATATATATTTTTTAATTTTGGGTTCTTTCTCTTACACGAAGACTGAAGTCAACTACCAATTCTACTGCCACTACTTGCTGTAATTATAACTGCCGCCTCTTTTTTACCTTCTTAATAATCCACCGCCCGTTTGCTCTCATCTGCCTGTTGTGTTTCTTTAAGTACGGAAGAACCTATGCCATCCGTATACACAGAGTATATGCGGATTGGTACGGCGACCTGCAGGTAACCTTTCCTTGACCTGCATACTTGCCACCGGGCAGCGTGGGAAACAACTCTGTGGGCGTGTTGCATCCCCCCCAGATCCCACTCCCCGTACACCGTACCGCGATACACAGGCTGCAACTCAATGAGACTTCTCGATACCATCCGAATATATACAGTCTCTTCGAAACACATGAACAGAATAACGAACAGAGTGGATAGGATAAAGTATGTCTTTTTTTCGAAACGGTTTAAACGTAATAGTAATACCTATTGGATTGGATTGCCTCAACTCATCGTGTAAAACAAACCGACAACAACACTTCATTATGTTTCATTTGTTTATTTACACGTTTGTTTTTAGACTTATACATACAAATAATAGCGATACCGATATGGTATCTTATTTTTACTAATACTTCTACACTTATTTAAAAAAGTATTTTCCCAATTTTAAATATCTGAAATTTTCGAAAATAAAGTAGTTAAATCAGCATCTATCAATTTTACACGAGGTTATTTTTGACTCGTTTCAGTCGTATCGGAATAATCACTAGTTACATTATAATTTTGGAGTACTTCAAGGTACTATTATGAGGCCAAATCTGGTCTCAGTTATATTAATGGGCTTCCATTTAATATCGCAATTAACTCTTTAACTTTTCAGTTATATTTAAATATAATAGACTTGCTTAATAGTATTATAATAATTTCAAAAAGAAATTAAAATTAAACTTATTGATTTCTGTGTATAAATTTCAGAAAATTAAGTCTTTTGTAGCCAAAATAATTTTGATCTTGAGTACACTTCTGCCAACGACAACGGCATAAATGGTAGGGAATTCTTTTAAAATGTCTCGAAAAATTATAATTCGGGATAAATCTGGTGAATATATGTATATGTACATATGTATATTGCAGAATGTCATAGTTTAAATCGTTTCGAAATGGTTTTTTTTTTGCAACATAGTAGGTTTCCGTCTGTTCATGAGAACTGAGCTGTATAAAGAATAAACAATTATACCCTGTTTAGTACCACATTTCGTTTTGCGACATTGTCAGGATATTCATTAAAAAAAGTAAATATGTCTAGTGTGAATATTGTAGTGATGCCGCAATTTATGAAATTATTATTAAGTGTTTTTAATTTAATTCATTAGCGATCGAACACCTAACAGGATACTCATCGTTAATGCTTTAATTTATTTTAATTTAAACAGACGCGTCGATTTTGCAAATGTAAAAAAAGAAATTTTTTTGTGAGGTGTATTAAATTCAATAAACGTATATTTGTCACATATAGTCCGCGTATACAAGCCAAGCAGGTTGTATACGTGTGTATATATTAGTTCTTTAGAATTTGAACAGAGCGATGAATGAGAATTTAAATAAGACTTTCCCATGATTATTAAAACAGTAGATCAAATGCAGGAACTTCATCTTCCTGGTGGCATTATACCTACGCTCCCGTTCGAATATCTTCGTAATAATTTAGAACGAGATAACCGTATATACGCTCTCGAGACACTTTCAATTAGTCATTTTTATCGTCTATGATACTTACTTAAGTTAGACTAACGATTCCACCGTTTAATTATCTTGTTTCCTTTTATCGAACGTTCCCTTAACGTAGGTAACTACTTCGGATCTAGTGTTTATTAATATTCTCCATATTACCATAATGCATATTGAAATGATTTGCAAACAGTATGTTCGATATTATTGACGATAATAGCAGTAGAATTTAAAACGTTTGAATGAATATTATTACATTTATACGAGGATGGTCTGAAAAGTTTCCGACCTAACAAAAATACAAGACGTTTTTTCTTAAAATTTATATTTATTTTTCTACGTAGTCTCCTTGTAACTCTAGACACTTCTCCCAGTGATGCTCCCATCGTTTTTCTCTGCAAAAAATTGTTCACGAAGGTGAACTCTGAGCGCGATTTTTAGATGGGCGAACAAAAAGAAGTCGCTTGGGGCTAAATCTGGTGAGTAAGGCGGATAGTCAAGCAGTTCAAACCGTAATTCGTGGATTTTTGCCATGGTGTGAGACGGCGCGTTGTCTTGGTGAAACAAGATTTTCTATTTCTACTCTACAATTGTGGACGGTTTTTCACAATTTCTGCCTTCAGCTTGTCAAGTAATGATGCGTAGTATGCTCCTGTAATAGTTTTTCCGTTTTGAAGATAATCGATTAAGATAATTCCATGACTGTTCCAAAAAAACAGTCGCCATCACTTTCCCAGACGAAAAAACAGTTTTTGCTTCTTTTTGGAGACGGTTCTCCCTTTGCAGTCCACTGTTTTGACTGTATTTTTGTTTGGGCCGTATAGTGGTGTATCCAAATTTCATCTACAGTAATTAATCGGCGCCAAAACTCCCAAGCTCTCACGGCCACGTTTAAATTCAGCTGCCCAAAATTTCACCGTGGTAAATGATGGTGCAGAGTCCCCGTACACAGATTCCAATTCATCTTTGATTTGCGTAGGTGTATTGCCTTTCAAAAACAAATATTTAATGACAGCTCGATACTCTATTTTTTCCATTTTTACAAAAAGACTCACATAGATTCACTCAAACGACTGTCAAATAACAACTGCGCGTGCAAAATGGCTGAAACTGTGGTGAGTAGCTGACAATAGATACACAACTACATTCCCTAGCTGTTATTGATGAGTGCTGTTGTCTTCACATTGAGGTCGGAAACTTTTCAGACCACCCTCGTATATAATTGCACTTTGAATATTTTGTTCTATTTTAAGAACAACATTTGGAACGATGAATTTGTTCCCCAAAATTAAGCATCTTATTAAAGGTGATTCGGACAGTAATAATTTTGTTTTATTTCAAATTGGGTTTTTAATTCTAGATGTCAAATCGGTTGGCAAGGAGAATTCTGCAATCAGTGTCAACGTTACCCGGGTTGTAATCACGGTACGTGTATAAAACCGTGGGACTGTCTTTGCGACGAAGGTTGGGGTGGTCTCTTTTGTAACCAGGACTTAAATTTCTGCACAAATCACAAACCATGCAAGAATGGTGGCACATGTTTCAACACCGGCCAGGGAAGTTATACGTGTAGTTGCCCACCGGGTTACAATGGAACTCAGTGCGAAATTCCGGTCAACGACTGCTCTAGAAATCAATGTTTGAACGGTGGAACTTGCACGAAGAATGGAACTTACCATAGATGCGTTTGTCATACAGGATTCCACGGACCTCGTTGTGAAAACACAACCGTTACCTGTAAAGAAACTCCATGTCGCAACGGAGGATCTTGCATGGATACAGATAACGGCTATAAATGTGAATGTCCATCTAGTTTCAATGGCGCAGATTGCGAATATCAGACTAATAATTGTTTGCCGAATCCTTGTTTGAATGATGGCAGTTGTGTCGATAAAGCTGAAGGATTCCAATGTATTTGTCCTCCTGGATTTACTGGCGAAAATTGCGAAACCAATATCGATGATTGCAAAGACAATCCTTGCCTAAATGGTGCAACCTGTGTGGATAAAATAAACGATTTTTATTGTCAATGTGTACCTGGATTCGTTGGACCATTATGTCAGAACAGAGTTGATTATTGCATAACGAAACCTTGCGCCAACGGCGGTACTTGCCTTCAATTGACTAATGATTATCAGTGTAAATGTGCTTCGGGCTTTTCTGGCAAAGACTGTAGTTTAGAAATTGACGAATGCAATTCACATCCTTGCCAAAATGGCGGAACTTGTTTGAACCATGTACACGGTTTCGATTGCCGCTGTCCAGCCGGTTTCATAGGACGTACGTGCGAGGAAGCTGCTTCCAGCGCTGCACCGAGTGCGCGAGTGTCTTCCGAATCAAACTTAACTACTGAACACGTCGTTGTGATAGCGACAATTTCGACTTTTGTGCCGCTTTTGGTGCTAATCGCGGTCGGTGTTATTATCTGCCTGAAACAGCGCAGAAAGAGGGAGAAGGCACGGGCGGATGAAGAGGCCCGTCTTCAAAACGCCCAAAATACCGCGAATAGTAGCTTCGCCAAACGGGGCGCCACCATGTCCGCGGACGCACATATGATCAAAAACTCTTGGGGCAAATGCACCAACAATGTACACGGCTCGAATTTAGCCTCGTTAGACGATTGTAGTGTATCTAACATTAGTGTTAGCGATAGTGATGCCTTTCCTAAGACTTTACACCAAGTTATAGACGGTCGGCCGGTATACAGCTTGCAGAGGACGCGTTCTCAGAAACAGTTGAATACTGAGCCAGTGCCTCGTGCATCATCAGCTCTTTTAGCAGCAAAACTACAAGAGCCTGATTACGATCACATCAAACGTCTTTCTGTGATGTCAAATTCCTCATCGGCTGTGTGTGGAACTAGGTAAGTTAGCACATCTTTATAGCGTTCATTTTCCACAATTACGGAACTAACAGAAATGCATTACTTTAATTAATACGCAGAGATTGATAGTATAAGTGTTTCACTTTTCGTATATTGTTCAAATATATTTTGAAACAACAATCTACAATCTAATAGGGATATTTGATCACATGCTTTATCGAAAATTAAATTGGAAGACGTCTTTAAGAAATCCCCCGTCGGCTATTCATCATTTGCTAAACGTACAGATTTAGGTCAAACAATTATTGACGTATATCCTATTGTAGGGTTATAACTTATGAAATTAATTTTCTTTATTATACGCTGTTAATCGAATATATTCCATATAGTAAAAAAATTAATGAGGAATTTAAAATAATAGTGGAAAACTTGAACGCATTTTCTTTCATCAATAACTTGGGTCAATATGTTTCTAATTGATTAAATATTTTTCATTAAAACAAAACCTCTCGTCTTATCTGACCCTTCGATTGTTACTTCCCTTTTTTATAATTTAAAGAATCACCGTTGTTTCTTTTTCATTCTATTTTCTATTCATTGATAAACTCAACTTTTTCTTATTATTTAATAATATTCTGTACTCCTCATTAATGAATATACTTGATTTCACTTTTATTTCTCAATTTTTATTACGTGCTTTTCCAGTAATAGCAATAACTTCCTTTAATAGTTTTTCTCTGATTTTTATGACTCCATACATTCTCGTAGAATCTTGTATTTCAACTTCTTTCATCTCACTTCATACTTAAAATGAATGAAAAATATTTCTGGATCGCAAAATTTTGGAATTCAATCCTTTCCGAATCTTCGCCAGCATTTCTTTAGAAGCTATCCATGTAGCGGCGATACAAGCTCGTAATGTTATTACCTTTGCTTTCGTGGCACCAATCTTTCTTCTTTTCAGATATTTATTTCAATTTCGCAGTTATTAACCCATCACAGTATCGAATTTTGATTAATTTATTTCCTTAAAAGAAGGGAACGATGTTGAATTCGACATGTGCGATAACTTTAATTTAATTCTTGTTTACTTTACAGTGATCCTTCTTTGTTGAAGAGGCCAGTAGAAAAAGAATCGAACGGTGTTTATGTGATAGAAGAGCACTTCCATCGCCCCGACGCGTTATCGACGGGCCTCTTCGCGACGGAGGTTTAGATAAATATAATTAATATTAAATTATAAAAAAAAAAATGAAAAAACGTTGTACGTTAGGTGTGATTAAAAAATGGATGCCCCGCGAACGCGTGTGTTTGTTGTGACGTCGACTTGCCTCGTCAAAGGGTCCTTGTACATATTGGTCTATTTATTTTCACGTATAAAAAAAACCGTTGGCCGGGGTCAAGTCGATGAGTATTATTTATGATGTATGTATGTGTACTTAATACGTAAGTGAAAATTTAAAAAAATTAATAAATAATGATGATCAAATAATGATATATGGAAAAAAAATTGTATACCCACTGGTGGAATCAGCGCATTTTTGGCGACGCCGCTTTTCTTGAATTTGATCCATAATAACCTTATCCATCTCTCTAATAGACGTGTATACTTCATGTATATGTATATTTATATTGTAAATATCTTAGATTTAATATTAATATTATTATTTCGAAACGTTATACGTTTCATATTGTGAATTGTACTTTTCCTTTATTATTTTTTATTTAATTTTCTTTATGAACTTATCTTTTGAATCGTATTTATTTTCGTGCTATTAGCGAGGGATAGAGGTTTTGTAAACCAAAGAAGAATCTATCAAATTCTAAAAGCCAGCCTTGCGAAACTTGCGTTTGCTAATCTAAATTTTGTCAAAAGTAAAAATTTGTGTATAAAAATTTAAAAAAAAAACGATATTGTGGGGTTTATTATATTCTTCGTATAATAATGTGATTATTTTACAAGCTAAGTCAGAAATATCTACTTACTATTTGTATGATGACGAAACATCAAAATGAAATACAGTGACTAGCAAACTGATAGGTTTACTTGTGTCTCGAAGACGTTTCCTCCTTAACAGTTTTGTTCTTTTTTTCTCACGGAGGTAATGTGTTCGAGAAAAGCAAAAAATCTAACATTTGGGCAATTTTACATATTGTATATTTATTAAGCTTTAGCTTTAGATAATAAAACAAAAAAGAAAAAACAGAATAGTACGTTTTTTTTTCTGAAATTATTATGTTCCTGTATTGTAAACTAAGTCATTTTATGTGAACTTTGATTTGAAACATTTGTTCAACTTTTTCATGTGTATATTTGTTTTCTCTGTCGTTTTTTTCTGTTTTTCGAAAAAAATGAAAGACAATTGCTTCAAATTGATGGACTTTTATATACACTTGTTGTGAACTACTTAACCACTTCAACAAGCTGAAAGACTTAATTATCATAACAATCTTTTTTTTTTTGTAATATACATTGTACATTTGTAGCATGTCAATATTAGTTAATAGTTGTTCATGTTTCTTTGATAAATTACTTTCTTTAGAGAAGCATGTACTTGTTCCTCATATGGATGATATATTATAAAGTTATTATTAATAAATTTCGTTCTACAAAAATATTTTCGTTTTGTTTAAAAAAACATTATATCCTATCCTGTTTCTGATTGGGATAAGAAATAATGCTAACTTGTACACAAAGGTGGCACTGGTAGGGTCATCTAGATGTTGTGCAATAACAAAACTTTAGAACGACAAAAATGAAAAAAAAATGAAAATTATAGCACCAAAGATGTGAATAAACATGTAAGACGAAAGAGAATACGAACAGAGATGGAATAAGAATAGAAAATCACACGAAAGCAACTTCTAGGATGGACCATTCGTACTACTGGGAGTAATAAAAACCAATGTTTTAAGGATTAAGGAAAGAATTCACGTGAAGACTACCCTTAATTATCTTCAAAAGAATTAAAATATAAATTTAGTTTTGAAAGAGGGAATACAGTATATGCATGAATTCTAAAAATGGTCTGGCCCTTTCAAGATTGCAGAGATGTTAAAATATTTTGTTAACTACAAACACATGGGACATTTAGGATGAATTATCTAATTTTTTTTGTTAATTTTGCAATTCCCGTTTATTTTCCAATAAAATTTACACGAGTTTTTCCTCTTTCACTTGTTCTTGCCCTAGCACTTCTAGATTCGTTCTTTTAATCTTGATAAATTCCATTGTAGTGGAAATATGTCCATATACCGTCTGATTACTTATTTTATCCGGTCTAAAATTCCAAGAAGCTTATGAACAGATTTTATTTCTAAACGAAATCCTCCCAAGTTCTAAATACGTTTCAAATTAATACATAAGAAGGGTTATAATATGTTCGATCTTTCTTAAACCGAGCGGTAGCGCTTCATCCTAGTCTCGATCATTTTAGGTATTCTATAACAGATAGTCTTAAAAATCTGCTTTATTTTTCCATTTAATCTAATCTTCGTATGAAAATATATTTCTTAATTTCTTATATATCTTAGAATTTTTGGGTATAGTACGCACGCTACTAATTGTGGTTGGAAAAATAGTGACACAAATAATTATCGATCGAAAACCATTCTACACTATATATAAGGTATTGCGCAAGTTATACAAGTACTCGTAAAATTTTTATGTGACAAACCCTGGAATGAATTGATTCCACCCACTATTATCGATTTTGAACCTGCCTTCGATCGTATAAACTAGAGCGAAATGTGGAAAGAAATACGAATACACGGAATACTACCCAGGTTAATGAAGATACAATGTCACGAGAATTATATAGGGACGATAATACACTAAATGAAAGTTTCCGACCTCGTAGAAATTAATAGCTGGATGAAATAGGGACGTATATTTGCACCGATTTTCCTTCAAATTGTCTAATTTATATAATTTAAATGTTTTTTTTTTCCATTGCTAATATATATATTTTGCTGTAATGATATTTACAATGTTATTGTTTTATTAAATAAAAAAAAATTAAAATAAAGAAATTGTATTATTTCTGCGAACACAGTAAAATTCCACTATTTTAGTAACCCTCGTATATACGCATTTAACTGATGAGCCAACAAAAATTTTAAACCGTGAGAAATAAAAAAAGAGTTCCATAAAAGTAGGTAAGCAAAGATTTGTTTTCTCAATGTAGAAATCTCATCGTTCCCAGTTGACATATGGTTCTGCTGTTGCTGTTACTTTACAGTAAAGCTCGTTCGTCTTCAGGTAGGTTTTATAACAATAAAATACTATACAAACTTTAGCTTGGCCTACTAAGCGCCTATCCAAGGACAAAAGTAAATGTGGACAATTCCTTTTGTGAAAAATTTTCAAACAGCTGTTTTCGATTTAGAAAAATAAAAAGACGAATGTCGTAATCTGCAGTGATTACGTAAAAAAATTTCATAGTATGACTTCATATTTCGTTTCATATTCGCTGCGTTAAAAAGAAACAGAAAATAAAAGGATTAATACAGATTATTTTGCACGTAAAACGGATAAACTTTACAAGAATGCATTTGAAAGTAGTTTTACCAAAATTGTGCAAATTGCATGTACCTGTATACGTGTATTACATATGTATGTATATAAATTTAACGTTAGGTGTGATCCATTTAACCCCATATTCACGCGTTATGCATGAAACATGAGACTATTGTGAGCGAATAATTCGAATATTCCTAATATCGAACACGAAACAAGAATTTTACCGAAATGTAGGAGAGCATATTGATTTTGTAAAGTACAATAGGCTTTATTGATTCTTTCGCGTAAAATTAATTACTTATTTTAAGGTACATACGTCAAAAAAAAATGACATATGTTAAAGTATTTTAAACGATAATAGTGTGAGAATGTAACTGTAAAACAAGTAATTTTTTTGGTATAAGGAGTTCTACACGGTACTAAAAATAAATTTTAAATAGTTTTTAACTTTTTTTTCTTTGTGTTTACAACACTGTAAACCTTTTCGAAAAATTTTATTTTTCAAAAGTTACACGTTCTTTAGATAACAATTTTTGAACGGATCCCTACATAACCTGTCATTTTGTTTTTCCATAATTTTTTGACGTGATAATGTTTTGTGTATATTTTTGTGAAATCCTTTAATACTTAGGAAGTATATAGCTTTATATTTATGTTGTAAGTAATATTTTCCATTCCTTTATAGTATTTCAATTTCACGACAGTTCATTATGTAAGATTTAACAGCGTAATTTCAAAAAATAATCTTTAAATTTTGAAACATACGTACATACAATAGCCATCACAAAATTTGCATACTTAATTAACTAATTACGTTGAATATAAAACTTTCTATACATACTATGACGTAGTATATTCACGAAATATACGTATTTACATCAACATATTTTATTAATTTTTCAATATGAGATTTCAATTATATCAGGTTGTTACGAATGTAATGTCCGTTTTTTCCTTTAGTCTGAACTGAATCGCACCTGTGTGAAGACGTGTATGTTTTTGGTGAAAATTATTATTGTATTTGTAGAAAAGGGTATTTATTTTGAAGTGTGTACCTGTTCCATTTCTTGGAAAGATTAATACACCTGTCCTTATCTCGCCTATGGAAATGCTGTCGGCAAGAGATATTCGGGCAATTTACCTCTTTCAATTTAAAAAGGGATTAAATGCAGCTGCAGCAACGCGAGAAATTAATCAGACGTTCGGTGAAACCACGTGTAATGAACGCACATTACGGCGATGGTTTAAAAAATTCAGCGAGGGAAATTTTGATTTGGAAAATGAGCCTCGCGGATATGCGCGTAGCACCGTTAATGACGACGAGCTGCGTGTAGAAGTTGAAAGTAATCCGTCGACAACAGTGCGTAGCCTTGCAGAAACATTTCAAGTGTCCATTGCCACCATTAGTCGTCACCTTTCTTCGATTGGCAAAGTGAAGAAACTCGATCGATGGGTGCCGCACCAATTAACGGAAGCCAATGGCTCCGTCGAATAGAGGTGGCTACCTCTTTGGCTAATCGACAGAAAGTTGAACCGTTTCTTCATCGAGTGGTAACGTGTGACGAAAAGTGGATACTTTACGGTCAAGACAATGGTTAGATCGAGGTGAAGCACCAAGACAGCATGCACGAGCATCACTTCACCCGCGAAAGATTATGGCGACTGTATGGTGGACCAGTAAGGGTATTATTCACTATTCATTTTTGCAACCTGGTGAAACCATCACGGCAGCGTCCTATTGTGCCGAACTGGAAAGTATGCATGGAAAATTGAGCCGCTTGCAGCCCTCACTAGTCAATAGACATGGACCCATACTTCTTCATGATAATGCAAGACCTCATGTTGCACGACAGACATTCCAAAAACTTTCGAAATTTGGTTACGAAATTCTCCCTCACCCACCTTATTCACCTGACCTTTCGCCAACTGATTTTCATTTTTTCCGAACTTTAGACAATCACTTAAAAAATAGGGACTTCCCTGACCGGGAGTCTGTAATAGCAGTGTTTGAGCAATATGTGAGCCGTCAAAACCTAGATTTCTTTTCAAAGGGAATTTTTCAGTTTCCAGGCCGTTGGCAACAAACTATTGATGTAAATAGAGACTATTTTGCAGAATAAATATTTATATTTTTTTAAATTTAGACTTTTTTTTATTCCTTACAAAATCGGACATTTCATATGTAACACCTGATACATACCAGTGCTATAATAAAAAGTATAAATTGCCGCGATCATACACATATCTATATTTTAAACTTTAAAAGTGTTTTCCCTTCATTTTATAATTAGAATTATCACCTATTTATGTCAATAATTATTTCAAAATTAGTTGTCCGCTGAGAATTTAATTAATTAAGGTTGGTATAGATTCATTAAAATAGACATTAAGATGTCTAAAATAAATTATAGCGTAAAATGTATTCCTTTTTCAGATTGTGTGCGTGTACGTAAATTAAATAGACCGTTTATTTGACAAATCCACAACTCGATGACAGGTTCTTATAAAAGTAAGTAAATAAATTCGAATTTAAATAATATTTGCGTTTAATATATAGTGCGCTAAGTAGCCGTGCCAAATTCATTTTAACCGCTTTCCATGTGTAATTTTAATAGATTTCCTGTGCAAAATTGAACTAAAAGACATGATTACATTAGTGGTTAAAAGTCACACGTATGTATAATGAATTAACATAAACTTTTTACGGCGAGTTTTTGTAATTATGTTTACTTAGTGTTAATGCTTCCGTGTTTTATTTTTTAAAGAATATGTAACAGAGAAAGTCAAATAGAAAACTATGATGTAGATAAAACTTTTTTAAAGCTTTCTGTTATGTAGTTTTTGAATTTAGATCTTCATTTTTCCGGAAAATTAAATATTTATTTAATTAGGTAGACCTTTACACTTAACACTAGAAGAGGAACTGATTATATAGACGCGTAATTGATGAATCACCACATACTTAATGTATTTCTTGTCTTTTTTGTGTTGTTCGAGTTCAAAGTGAAGCTTCAAGAAGAAGAGCGTTAAAACGAATTAATAAAATGTAAAACGGTGCTACACACCATAGGAATAAGTTAGGTGAATGTCGGCTCAGGTCATGAACTAAGAACTTATGACCTAAAGCATCAACCTATAAAATCTACAATCACAAATGAATTGATGTTAAATTCAAATCACACACATTGCTGTTATCTTCTTATTTTACCTTAATGGCCGCTAAATTAGGGTCATAATGGAATTATATGTTACGGTATTATTGTGTTTTGTTATTATTATTATAGACTTCCCAACATGTTAATTTCACATTAAATATTTACATATCGATTGTCGCGATTAAAGTTTTATTCTTGTTTTATATGCTGTGCTGATATACCGTGTTTGATAAGGAATATTTAATAATTATTTACATTTTTCAATCAATATTTAAATAATATTTATTAATTTGAGTATTTGTTGAAATATTAGTGTAATAATAATTTCCAATTAGGTTAATTACCGTAAATATTACCAATTTTATCTATTTGAATAAATGTAGAATAATTAAGTAGTTTTGCTATTTTTACTTTTTGTCTATTTCAGGCCTGAACTACTGCACTGAAACTAGTGCAGTTTCAGTGCAGTAGCTCAGCCCTGAAGATGTCCCATACAAATGGGTACGAAACGTCGGCAGATATGCAAGTGACGCGGTTCCAGCTCGGAAGCCCAGAAGCAGATAGTACAAGGTTTTCCAATAAGAGTGATATGATTTCTTTACAAAAAAAAACACACTTATTGATAGGAAAATTCAAAAGTTTTTTATTTAATGTGAAGTACAATCGATACAATTAAGTTCTAAATAAAACGTCATTCAAATGGCCTCCACGACTTCTTCTGCAGGAACGAATTCGATGAACCCAATTTTCGAGCACTGTTTCCACTAAATCTAGTCGTATGTCATGAATGAATATTGACTTGTACAGCTTGAAGAGAGTTTGGTTTATTTCGATAGACCAATGACTTCAAATAACCCCACAAGAAATAGTCTAATGGTGTTAAATCACAACTTCTTGGAGGCCATTCAATATCACAATTTCTTGAAATAATCGAATCTCCAAACTTTTCTCGAAATAATTCTATTATTGCATTTGCTGTGCGGCATGTAGCCCCGTCTTGTTGGAACCAAATGTTATCAAGATCAACTTCTTCCAATGTCGGCCACAAAAAGTTGGTTATCATCAATCTATACCGCTCTCCATTGACAGTAACGGTGTTACCAGCTTCATTTTGAAAGAAGTACGGACCGATAATTCCACCATACCAAAAACCACACCAAACTGTCAATTTAGGTGAATGTAATGGTTTTTCATAAATAATTTGTGGATTTTCTTCGCACCAGAATCGACAGTTTTGTTTATTTACCACACCATCCAGATGAAAGAGCCTTATCAGAGAAGATGATTTTCTTAAAAAACTCGTTATCGTTTTCAAGTTGTTCCAAGGCAAAATCAGCAAATTCACGACGTTTACGGTGGTCCAATGGCTTCAGTTCTTGAGTGAGAACAATTTTATAGGGATGCAAACCCAAATCCTTTCTCAAAATCCGCCAGGTTGTTGTTTGAGACAGTCGCAATTGTTGAGAACGTCTTGGAATCGACAAATTACGGTCTTCAGTAACACTTGCCTGAACGGCAGCAATATTTGCATTACTTTGAGCGGTTCTTTGTCTTATTGGCACTTGAAAATTATATAAAGAAAATGTAACCTCAACATTTTTAACAATTCGACAAATAGCGAGCACACTTGGACGATTATTACGACCATAAAATGGCAAAAGCGTACGAAAAGTTGCAAGTGGAGAACGATTATTTTGATAATAAAACTGAATAATTTGTATGTCTTGCGTATATCTCTCCATGATGAAATTGTAAACACTACTGAATACAATGAAAAACAAGTGATAGATCATGACATATTACAAATGGCCGAAATGTCACTTCAAAATCATATCATCTCTATTGGAAAACCTTATATATTTTAATAGTTTTTATTTTTCAAAATAGTAATAAATAAGCGTCGATAAGTACTGAAATAAAACAACAGTATTAACATTGTTTACTACATAGATATATGTTAGCAATAAATTTTGAAAAATGTTCTCAGTAGGAAACCACTTTAAGTTAAAGTTTCATTCGTAAAATTATTGTACACTTTTTTTCAATAAATATTAATGACGGGAAACATGTCTTTCTATGATTGCGGACTGTTCTATACATAATATGAAACAAAATATTAGATCCGTTTCTATAATATGATTTATGGCGTGTTAAAAGACTGCCTGGTGGCCTAATTTGTGAGGCAGCCGTCTAGCAAACGGCAGATAGAGGTTCGAGTCCTTTTCCAACGCAGAAATTTTTAAATTTTTAATTCATTTCTGTGATTTCAATTAACGATGGCATGGAAGAACATAATAATTTTCATTAATTTCCCATCGTAACGAACTTAATTATATATATAATTATTAACGTAATGTAAATCGAATATGTAAGTGTTTCTTTTACATTAAAATCTAAATTCACACATTTAAAAATACATTAATTTTATTTTTTAGTTTTATCGTTCATTCATCTAAATCCACTGTTAATTGCTCACAACCAAATAAAATACCATTTATGTGCTCAGTGCTATTTCTCATGGGCCAAAAGTTTTGATAATGCACACTGACCCACCTCAATAACATGTCATCACTAATAAATCGTATTACGTAGACTTTTTTATCTGATCAATAGGTTTCAGTTTGTACGGATATAATTTTAAAGACTAGCGACATAATTTTGTATCGAAAGATATCTTGCGTAATAGTAGATACTGGAATTACACAATCGCAGGTCCTTTTAACATTCACGTAAATTAAATAAACTCAGTTCTTCAGTATATCGAACAGTATTTTGACATTTCTGCCTGTTATTCGAAAATATAGTTTTGGCTACAAACAAAATCCGATAGGGACTTGGTGTTCATTATATTTTTGTAATTCTATCTACCTCTGAGCCCCTATTTTATTTTTTAGGAATACTTATTTTATCAATTCTCCATAGAAGTTTTTGCCTGTCTTCGTGAACAGACATTTTTTATACGTTATCGAGATACATAATTACACTTCTATGATTAAATAATCTTTTTGCACTAGCCCTCATTAATACACCAGTAATGAAGGCTAGTGCAGTTCATTTAACTTAAGAATACAGGTTTACAATAAATTACCTACAGTTCTATTAAAGACTTCCTTCGTCGGCATGACTTTTTCAGAACATAATTTTGTATACCCCTATAATTAATTTACTTAATATTTGCTTAAATTAACATGTCAAAATATGTTATTATTTAATAGTTTATTTATTTATTTTTTGTTTTTTCTTTTTTGTGTACTTATATTGACAATTTACGTAGATACATACAGTTACTCGCAAAATTGAGCGTACAGTAATAAGAAAACAGAACGATGTTTATGATTTTTAAGAAATTTTTATTTAATAGAAAAAACAAATGATATTTCAATGTATACAGAGATTAAAGTTTATAATTTCAACAAAACTGTAATGAATGAAATATAATAATGCCAATACTACTGAAATAAAAAAAAAGTAAAGTAAATACATTACATACCACCGCAAAATTGAGCATACAGGTACTTTCCCCAGTATATAAATATACTCATACATACCTCATATAGGGAAGTACCCATTGTATGTCATTCAGCTTGTTTTATGAAATATTATACAAAGGGTACTAGAAAAGTTTTGCAATACAGCTTTGTTTATCTAATTTTTTCAAAGCAATTTCCTCTACACTCAATACACCTCTTCATCCTCCGAAACCAATCTTTAAACCAGTTCTGCCAAGTTTCACTAGGGAGTAAAGCACACTTGTTGACCCTAGCCCGCAGAAGGTCGTCATTACTGGAAAACCGCCTCCCTTTTAGCTTCATTTTCACATGCAGGAACAGTGCAAAGTCGCAAGGAGAAAAATCTGGACTGTAGGGAGGGTGCTCGAGAAGTTTCAATAATGTCGTGGTCAAAATATTCGGTGCAGGCTTTGGCGCGGTGAGCTGGAGCATTATCGTGATAGAGGAACCAGGTGTTCATTCTTGACTTTGGCCGCAGGTTCTTGGCGCAGGCACCTGTGGGCAGAAATAAAGATACGAATGGGAAAGGTACATACTAGCAACGAAAGGGAATTGAAAAACGAAAGAATTAAAGTTCAGGAAAGTATTCCAGAAATAGGGACACGAAAACTTGTGCAATCAATACCACAACGACTACAGGCCGTTACAGTCGCTAAAGGAGGCAATACAAGGTACTAAATTAAAAAAATGTTTACTGTATGCTCAATTTTGCGGTGGTAAGCAGTATATCATATAGTTTACTTTTTTTTTATTCCAGTAGCAATTATATTACATTCCATTATAAACTTTAATTTCTCTATGCATTGAAATATTATTTGTTTTTTATCTTAAGAATAATATACAGTAAATTCTGTCGAACTTGGTCACTTACGCTACTCCGAGAAACGTCCAATTTAGACAGGTGGCCAACTTATAGAGAAAAGGTACGTGGATCAAAAATTAAAGCCAAATGTACAGATACGGATTTATTTACAAAAATAATTTTAAAAAAGGTTGAAAAACAATTTTTTTTATTTAACATAAATATATTTAAACAAAAATAATGATCAGTCTTTGTTTGGCGACATTTAAGTTTTTCTTGCAACCATAGCCCTTCGATTTGATTATATAAGTCAAATAAATTATTCACCATATCTTTCTGTCGGGTAGAAGCATATGCTATAAGCTGTTTTACATGACTTATTTACTCCACAATCTCATGAATATGTTCTTGTTCATTTTCATCATATGATCTTTCTGAATCTGGGATTTCTGTATTTCTAGTCAAAAAAATTTCTTGGAGCACCTCATCAGGTGTTAAACCGTGTTGATCATGAATAATAAGATCGTTTTCAAAATGAAGCATTTCAGAAGCAGGCGCTATTTCCTTATTATATAGGTGGAAGATTCTGGATCATGTTTATAAGAAGATTTAAAGATGTATTATCTTTTTCATCAAATGCTTGCTTCACCAAAAATCCGGCACGTTTAAAACACACGCGTTTCCATGCATTGTCGATCCAGCTAATGGCATCCAATACGTTAATTCGTTTGTTAAATTCAGCATTTTGCAACAAGATACTCCAACATTTTTTTTTTTATAAGCCACTTTCATATTTTGTATAATTCCTTGATCTAAAGGTTGTACCTAGGAAGTTAAATTTAATGGTAGAAATTTAACCTTTACGTTAGGCAAATGTAGACTTGTTTGATGTGATGTAGCAGAATTATTTTGTGATTTTGATGTTTTATTTGTTTATTTATTAGTTGTAACCAATCGTCAAAAATAACACTTGTCATCCATGCTTTTTCTTAGAATACCAATTTACTGTAAATTTTTGGGATCAACTCCATTTATTTTAAATATTCTTGGGCGTGCAGCGTTTCCCATAACTAAAGGCTTCAATTTTTCACCCATTACACTACAGCACAGTTGAACACTAAGTCTTTCTTTCGCCATTTTTCCACCTTTACAAAGATCACCTTTTCTCACCAAACTTTTAGTTGGAATTTGTCGGTAAAAAAGTCCTGTCTCATCTGCATTAAATTGGTTACGTGGCTCATAGTTTCTTAAAACGTCTTTTAGTTTCATTTTCCAGTCTGAGGCTGCCGTGAAGTCGATTTCCGCTGACTCGCCGCACAAATGTGATATTATTCCTTTGTACAAGTGATTGTAGCCATCGATTACTAGCATGAAAATGTTCTATTTTCAATTTTGTCGCTACTTCTTTTGTTTTAATTTGTAACATCAGACCGGAAACAGGAATTTTCATTGTTCGACATTTTGAGAAAAAGTCAAATACTGTTTTATTGATTTCCTCATTTTCAGGTTTTCGTCCATCATTGCAGTTGTCGTTCCACAGTTTTAGTAAATTGTCTTTTTCCTTCGCAATATTTCCAATTGTAGACTTAGAAACACCAAATTTTGCGCATAATGCCCGTCGATTTTCACCTTGATCCAACAAATCCTAACAATTCTTTCTTCTTGCCTATGGCCAGTTCATTTAACTTATGTTTTGTAGCCATTATTTTCGAACGAGTATATAAATAATCACGGAGATGTAATCGTACCGAAAGCACTGATATAACTGAAAATACTTCTGTAATTTGAATTTAAAAGGTAAAGACATAATCAGGGTGCTTGAAAATTGCAGAAATTAAGAAATTGAAGAAATTGAAATTTCCAGAAATTGAGAAAGTCCAACTGTATTATTTTGTTCACACTTACACATGCCTACTTAAATTGCTTAATTCAAAAACGTAAAAACTGTTTGCATATAGAAATACACTACCGGTCGTATTCATTTGCCCACCCTTAGTTTTAGCCAAAATTATTAAACTATCAAATCTGTACTGAAAATTTATTTATTGTACCAATACAATAGTGTAAAATTATACCGACTTCTTTTTTTTAAAAAAACATACCGTGCTTATTGTTAAAGTGTACATAGTTTGTTAGTCACAATAACAGCTGTAAATTGTTTTTATTTACTTTTTATGGGTATTATGTTGAGTTTTCTGCGATGAAATTATTAGCATACACATTCACATATGGTTTTTGTTATTTTTATAGATGAATGTATATCTTACTGTAAGAACAGAACTAAGAAAGGATGGAGATATTAAATCACTAAATTTCTTTGTATTACTAAGAAACTAACATTAATGTTAATCACGATAATGGTGATTTATATTTTCAATATTATACACCATCAGCAGTCACAAAACTGCTTATCATACACGGCCAGATAGCTTCACTCACATTGACAAGTGAATTTTAAAAGTATGTATGTATGCAAGTAGTGGTTAAGTTTCACAGGTTTTTTTTTTTTCTAAGATAACTACTTTAAAAGTGTGCAACATATAAGATAGACAGGGACACAACATACACGGATTAAACGTAATGCAAAACTATAGCAATCTGGCGGTTCTCATAAAACGCAACTAATATACACTAGTGCTGGGCGAATCGAATCCAAAAACACTCGGTAAGGAAAATCGAGTTATAAATCGATTCTCCTGGAATGATCGAATCCGAATCCAGGATCGTTTCACAGCTCGGACTCGGAGAACCGATCCAAATCGGTTTTCATGCTGAATTCGAATCCAGAGATACATATATACTGCATTGAAACTATGATGACTTGAGGTGTATAGAGCGCATTGTATTCGGCAGAACTTATGTATTTACATAATATAACATACATACTTATGAATGAACTATTTGATTTTTGGTCAAAAAGGTGTTTTACGCATTAACAGATGTTTTAAAATTGATTTCTACGGATCGGAAGGTTTACAACTTATTGCGGATATCGAAAATATAAAACTAAAATGAATTGGTAGTAGATATACTAAATACTAATTTAGAATACGGATAATATTTAAACAAATATTTTTCTTTATGATCACCTATAATAGGGATATACGAGGGCCATTCAAATATAAATGAGAAATAACTTTTACTATCTACATAAAACAACGAGTGGTACCTAGTAAATAAAATTTTACGTTAAAATGAACAATAACCATACTTTATAGAAATGGTACGCAGTTTTGTTTATTTCATTGCAATCATTGCCTTACAGTGCTTTCAAAAACATAAAGACAACCAATAAAAATATATATAAAATTTCCATTTATTCACTCGTAAAAAGAACACAAAAAGCCCATTTACTAAAAATGAAATAAATGAATTCAAATATATCCATAGATACAATAAAGACAAATATGCAGTGTATACAAAAACTAATGTAACTTGCTAATATATCCATTTCTGATAGATATACAAAAAAGTTTTTAATAAGTTTTTTAAATATATTAAGTTATCTATGCAAGTCAATCCTGTAGATATTTGCAATTTTCTTTAATTATTAAATTAAAAATACAACCGTAAAGATCGCATGGAGCTGACTGCATTTGCTGCTGTGGCTTGAAAGTAAAATCTTAAAAAAATATTTATGGCAAGAAAATCGAGTAAGCACTTTTTCTATCATTCTCATTAGGTTTCGCAATTAATAAGAATTTCCATCGTCTTTAGTTATGTTACTTTTTGTACACACTGTATACAAAAATTATTCAAAAACAAAAGAAAATGATCTTAGATTCTAAAAACGAGATTCGTGTCAAGAACAGGCATCCAAATTCGTATTTAAGAAAATTATCTTATCTAAGTTTGTGGCTGATAAACAATTGCTGATAACAAGTTGCAGATTTGGCCTGCTTTTGAAAAAATCCTTTCTGCTGGAACCGACGTTGCTGGAATACATAAATATTTTTCTTGGAGTGCATTTAATTCTGGCAGTAATAACGCGTGGTCTCTCCAAAAATCACAAGGGTTTTTACATCTCTGTAAGTGTGGAAGGTCTAAATAGTTTTTAATTATGCTTTCAGAAGAAGTTGCAGCACGATATTGAGATTTTTCTAAAAGTTTGCTATCAAAATATTGCCAAATTGATGGGTGGCTCACACTGTGTTCTTCGGTATCGGTAACAGTTGCCATAGAAGTATTGCTTTCTATTACATCTTTTATCCATTGTTCAACTTTGGACGAATCGTCAAATGCCACATTTTTAAATCTGGGATCTAAAAAGGTTGTAATTGCAGCAAGTTTATTTTGTTCGAAGACTACTAATCTTCTTTCTATTGTGCTTAGCAGTTTGCTTTGAAGGAGTACACCAACTGACGTTGTTAGTAATTGTTGTGTTACCGTATATACCACGCTTTTAATTAAAGGAATTGCCATCGACAAAGTGGGGAAGCTTTCACCGGATAGTTGCTCCGTAACCTCTTTTAACGGATTTAGTAGTGGTGAAAAATCCATTAATACAGTCCATTCCATTTCATTTAGTGGGTCAGGTGCTCTGGGAAGATCAGTTACAACTTCTGCTAAAATAGTTTTTAATACTATTAACCGGGTTATCATTGTAACTGTGGAATTCTACAGTGTTGGTACGATGGAGTGGTACATTGCGTTGCGTCTGTAATAGTCGCAATTTATCTGATTCCAGTACACTATGCTTAAAATATGTTACTATGCTACGACACTTTTTAATTATCTCTACTAAATCGCTATTACTTGTTAACGATTCCTTTATAACTAAATTTAATGTATGTGCCACACACGATAAATGTACCTTTTTTAAATATTCATTCACTGCATTCTTAATGTTTGCACCATTATCTGTTACTATTGCCACTAATTTTTCACTGATGTCCCACTCGTTAAAAATTTCCGTTAGAACAATAGCCAGATTTCTTCCGGTATGCTGCTCCAAAATTTGTCTAGTATTTAACACCAAATAACGTGTAATGATGAAGAAAATGCGCTGTAACCGTTTAGTAGGATTTTGTGTCTTCAGATATCAATACATCGGTAGTAATTGCAATATGGTTTGATCCTGCAATTAATAGTTTAAACTTGTCGTAAGTTGCTCTATACATGTCGGGTAATATAGTACTACTTAAACATCCCCTACTTGGTAGGCTATATTTTGACTGCATTTTGCTGCAAAAACGTCCAAAACTTATGTTTTCTACCATGGAGAATGGCTGTTAAATCCTGGGGTCGTTGTTAATCCTGTATCCGTCGCTTCCGACGTTGAAGATGCATGAATATCATTAGCGTGTTTTCGTGTTAGATGCCTGCCTATATTGGTAGTATTGCTAAAATATTTGTATTTTTGTTGGCACAAACGGCAAGTAACATACTCGTCTTCTTGGACAAAGTGGTCCTAAACGGAAGAACTGGATGCTTGTTCTTGACATGAATCTCGTTTTTAGAATCTAAGATTATTTTCTTTTGTTTTTGAATAATACATTTTTGTATACAGTGTGTACAAAAAGTAACATAACTAAAGACAATCAAAATTCTTATTAATTGCAAAACATAATGAGAATGATAGAAAAAGTGCTTACTCGATTTTTTTGCCATAAATATTTTTTTAAGATTTTACTTTCAAGCCACTGTAGCAAATACAGTCAGCTCCATGTGATCTTTACGGTTGTATTTTTAATTTAATAAATTAAAGAAAACTGGAAATATCTACAGGATTGACTTGTACAGATAACTTGATATATTTAGAAAACTTGTTAAAAACTTTTTTGTACATCTATCGGAAATCGATATATTTGAATTCATTTATTTCATTTTTAGAAAATGGGACTTTTTTGTGTTCTTTTTTTATTGGTTGTCTTTATGTTTTTGAAAGTACTGTAAGGCAATGATTGCAATGAAATAAACAAAACTGCGTACCACTTCTATAAAGTATGGTCATTGTTCATTTTAACGTAAAATTTTATTTACTAGGTACCACTCGTTGTTTTATGTAGATAGTAAAAGTTATTTCTCATTTATATTTGAATGGCCCTCGTATATCCCTATTATAGGTGATCATAAAGAAAAATATTTGTTTAAATATTATCCGTATTCTAAATTAGTATTTAGTATATCTACTACCAATTCATTTTAGTTTTATATTTTCGATATCCGCAATAAGTTGTAAACCTTCCGATCCGTAGAAATCAATTTTAAAACATCTGTTAATGCGTAAAACACCTTTTTGCCAAAAATCAAATAGTTCATTCATAAGTATGTATATTATGTAAATACATAAGTTCCGCCGAATACAATGCGCTCTATACACCTCAAGTCATCATAGTTTCAATGCAGTATATATGTATCTCTGGATTCGAATTCAGCGTGAAAACCGATTTGGATCGGTTCTCCGAGTCCGAGCTGTGAAACGATCCTGGATTCGGATTCGATCATTCCAGGAGAATCGATTTATAACTCGATTTTCCTTACCGAGTGTTTTTGGATTCGATTCGCCCAGCACTCAGCAGTTATTTTTTTATTTTTCGGGGAACTAATACAAAAAAAGGTTCTTCCCCGATCACGCAAGTTCTGTCAACGCAACTGTATATTCAAATATTCAATGAAAACGAATCGATGTAATCCATTAATTAAACAGTGGGGATTTTGTGGAATTTGCAATTTGGCAGCGACAATTCTCGTTAGGCAATAAATTTTCTACAATGGAACTAAGTACTTAAAGCCATAGCGGCAATATTGAAATTCTGTGTTGATTTAATGCTTAATTGACGACGAATGACGGCATTAAATTTGAAATAACGTTTTGATGACAAATTAATTTGCGATAGCCCTTAGTTTGCATATGCAAACTGGTGTTATCTTTAGGAAATAACATTTAAAAACGTTTAATTGTTTCAAGCGAAAATTACCAAAACTTTTTGTAAGTACAAGACTTACTGTATTTTGTTTGATTTATTAACTTACAGACGATGATGTTAAGTTTTTTTCATGTAGATGTTTTCCAACTAGTTGTGTTTTATATATTTCAGTTATTTAAACTTTATTGCTTATACATTAGTTAGTTAATTGAGGTACTGACCTGGTCAAGTCGGAAGCAATTGTTATGAAATTTTAGATAATTCATTTCCAACTACTTTAACGGCGGCATTAGCTACTAATGTATGGTTTCAGAATACCTAGTCCTGCCATAAATACTGATATAAAGGTTTTTAAGTACAAAAAGAAAACTGCAAGTTGGATTTAAATTATTTTTTGATAGTTCATTTTGGCAATAGTAAGCTACAAAATACAATGCAAATTACTCGAAATGGCCGCCATCTGCCTTAATACAACGCCGAAGTCTGCAAGGCCACTCATCAATCGCTGTACGGACGATATCCATGGGAAAATTGTCGACTGCTTCTGTTAACGCTTGCTTCAATGATTCCAGGTTGCGATGGGGTCTTCTACAGACCATGCACTCTAATATTGACCACAGTTTGTAGTCGAGCGGATTTAGGTCTGGGCTTGCTGACGGCCAATAGTCAGTACTAATAAACTCAGGTACATGATTTTCAAGCCATTGCTGAATTGTTTTGACCTTGTGAGCGGGCGCGGAGTCTTGTTGGAATATCCATGGTTGGTTTTGGAACATGGTGTAGTTCAGGGGCTCCACTACATTGCTTAAAATGTGTCGTTGATAGTTTTTGGCCGCTGTTTTAACACCTTTTTCACAAAAATGCAAGGAAGTGACACCGTCATAGGATACTCCCCACCAAACCATCAATGAAGCAGGAAAATGACCTTGCTGAATCCTTGGCACCACTTCACTGGCTTCCTTGGAGGACCGTGCATACACCCTATCATTCTGCTTGTTAAAAGTTTCTTCCACGGTAAAGATTTTTTCATCAGAAAACAGAATTTTTTTGTAACGCTCTTTGCCGTACAACGATATCAGGTGTCTGCATTTTTTCTTCCTATTCTTTTTTAATTCAACGTTAAGGCGCTGTCCTGTTTGTCGTTTGAAAGCTGTAAGTCCTAGGTCTTGTTTAATGATACGGCTCATGGTTCTCGGAGCAATACCCATTTCACGAGCTATGATTTTCTGTTTGCGGACAGGATGTCGATTGATGCGGGACCTCACAGCATTGATGGCCTGTGGTGTACGAACTATGCGAGGCCTGCCAGATCTTTTACAGTCGATTACATTTCCAGTATCAATGAATAACTTAACAGTACGATACACAAACACACGCGTAATATTTAACGGTTTAAATAAATCAAAAATACGGGCTCTTTCTATTCCACACTTATGAAGTGCAATAACCGCAATACGGCTCTCTTTATCCGACCATTCCATAATGACGACTCACGCTATAGTGAAATTATTCGGCACTTTTGTAAAGCATATATCAAATGTCAGAACTGCCAACATAAAATTTTTGTGCTTTTAAGTTATCATCTGCAAAAAGGTGCGTTTACACTTGTATCAATACTTATGGCAGGACTAGGTATATTTTTTTATAGTCGTATTCCCGGAAATAAAAGTTTTAATTTAAAAAATATAATTTTTCTGAGTAATAAATTCATTACAAATAAACTAAAAAAGAACGAGTTATTAATTTAATTTTTAAATATTCTTTAATATGTATGTATAATATTAAATTAAAACTCATTTTTGAACCAAAATATTTTGCAAAACAATCGAAGGATTACCTACAAATAAGCCTCCATTCAATTCCCTATTTATCCTATTAATTTTATCTGTTCTTATACGTTATTATTTTCACATTGAAGACACTCGAAACGTTCGTTTTATTCAGATTGAAATTTTAAACCGTAAATGTCAAATATAAGCCGGGTTTAAAATCCCCATAGTTATAAAGAGCTTATGTGATATGTACTCTATCTTACGCGACTTGAATCTAATTAATTGTAGGTATAGGGAGGACTATAGGGTTTGTAGATTGAGAACTTTAATCACTTTGTTTGAGCAGGGAGATAGACGTGGAAAGAGCTTAATCCCTTCTCTAAAAGGACTCCCTGTATATCGTTTGTAATTAAATCTACATAAGACGATTCCAAAAAAATTGTCTATAGTGAAGTAACTGCATATGTATGTATATGTATAGATAGCACTATAATTTCCTGCCATAATTACCAAATCGAGGTGAGGAAATTGTATATTAAATTTGTTTATTATTCAATTTTTTTCTTTCCACGTGTAGCTAACGTTGTAATACTTATAACAAGGGATATTAATACATAGAATATATAAGTTTTTCCAAAAGAAATTTACCGTTTGCTTAAGCATTAAAAGGGTCCAATCTTATCAAATGAACAACAGTTTTCTCTGAAACTTAATTCAATACGTACGTTGATTCATTTATTAAATCAAACGAGTATCAGATTACAGTCCATTCGGTCGGAGAATGATGCAATACGTCATCAAATCATGCGCGAATTGTGACGTCACGAAACCAAATACCAAGTAACTGGCGTACTATTGGCTTCTAAATATACTTGTCTAGGGTATTGTGTCGAATAGTTTGCTTGTTAAACATTTTTTTAAAAACCAATGGTTGTGACACAGAAGTATTATTGCAAAACTAAATTAAAATTCTGGTATGTTTCAATAAAATAAAATATTTATTAATAAGTAAAACACACGCAAGCAAAAAATAATATAAAAGACTACAATGAGAGATGTTTCAATTATAGGAGTGGAATCGATCGATATTTAGAATCCTTTCCACTTCCTTGAACTAAACAAACTGCACTGAAACTGAGAAACAGTTTCAGTGCAGTAGTTCAGCCCTGAAGATGTCCCATACAAATGGGTACGAAACGTCGGCAGATATACTAGTGACGCGGCTCCAGCTCGGAAACCCAGAAGCAGATAGCATGGACCACGACCGCGGAAGTCTACGTACCAAATTGATAGCTTGATATCTTTAATTAACAAACATTTGAACAAGATAGCTACTTACAGTTTAAAGTTGGTGCTCTTTAGTCAAGAATATAGAAATTACAAATTCTTTTTATGGTTTCCTTACCTTCAGGGGTGAGTGCATCAATCTTGTAACTTAGTCAAGGTCTCTTCTTATGAGGGGTACTAAAAGAAGGGCCAACACCGGCTTCAATAAGCTCACTTTCTCTTAAATTTTTTTGAACAACAGCTTCTAAAATTCATGTTCTACAAATATAATTTGAATTATACGTTAGATATATACTAAATACAAATATATTACTAAGTTACTTATACTGTTATAACGGAATTGTTAAATCATTTTTTCGTCTTCGTTTTTTATAAATTTGGAAACATTACGAATTATTATATAAACAGCTGAATAAACAAACTACATAATTTCGCACGAATAAAAGCAAACAATATGACGGAATCCCTTTGGGAATATTGGTGAATAAATCAGAGCGCCACAGTGCGTGCGTAGGAACAGAGATTTCTTTATTTGAAACCTTTTGCACTGTCTATCGTAGAGAAAATCGAACTTTTTTAAAATTCTTAGTATGCAATCTATTAAAAAAAATATGCGTTGGTAGGAAAGATCTTTCACCAATGTTATGTCAAAATGTCATGACATTTGTATCATTAAAAGCAGAGAAATTGCGCATAAAGTAACAGGCATTGGTCGAAAAATGATTTCCATATATTCTCTAAACTACATTTGCCGATGAAAGGACAGCGTTATGCCGTAGTTGAAGCCATTAAAAAGGCGTTGACAGCGATCTTGAAGGACGTGCCTAAAGAAATTCATTCGACGTGTTAATTGACCGTGCATTGAAGCCGAAGGCGACTACTTTGAATAAAATAAATGAATTTTACCAAAGTAGTAAGTTTTTGTTTTTATTTTAAAAGAGTTCTATTTTCTCTCTTCAATACATCTATATGACAGTTTTTAAGTTTCTAAATAGATATTTAAACAGTCAGTATTGATACTAATCGTCTTGTAGCCAGTAGTCAGTCAGTAAGTAAGCATTCAACACGTTAAATTTGAATACGTTTCATTGTCCTTAAATCATCAGTAGCCAAATTCAATGGAGACAATTCTTTAAATAATACCTAAGCGGTTTTGATACTATCGTGTTTTCTCCAAGTGGTATAAAAATCTTCTCAATATTAGTTTCGCACTTGAATCCTTAAACATGCACAAATAGTTCTACTTGCAATTATCACTTTAAATAGAAGATAACAGCTCAAAATTTAAAGAATAAATACAACAAATTATAAATTTCATAGTGCAAGTGACGAGCATCCGACAGAATTATTAAAATATAAGCTATTACTCAGTATGTTTGGTTACTTAAAAAGCAGATGTTTTTAATTTTTTTTTTATATTAATAGTTTATTGAATAATAAATTTATATACAGTTTCATACATAAATATGCTGGTACATTATTTCTCAAATTTTATTTCCACAAAAAATATACATTATACTTTAAGAGCATCGACCTACAAGTATTCTATTTATACTGGTTGAAAACAAGGGTAATATATATACGTAGGTATATATACGAAAATATGTGTGTTATCCAATGAAAAAAGAAATAGAATTATTTCTTAGGTACTTGTAACACCACAAGCTGCAGCTACTCTTAATATAAAATACTTTTTCATGAAATTAATTTTGGAATGGTTCTTATACTGTATGCGATATTTTGCTTTAACGACTTTATCGGATAAGCCGAGGGCAAAAGATTCGAAAAAGTCATTTAGAAGTAACTATTAATCATAAAACCGCATTATAAAATCAATAGTTACCACTTCCTATCTTTAAGTTAGATGTAGATACATACAATTGGTCATCCGACTTCTTTTTTGTTTCTTAAGAGCATAATTAGTAAATTATTTTAAATAAAACTAATAAATTAGGAATGGCCAAGATTTAGTTTAATCATAATGACGTTACATAACATTTAAGTCATTTGCACGAAAATAGCAGTGGTCTTAAGTCTGCTGAAATATCAATTTATACGTTAAATAAAAGAAATTCAAGTTTATTGAACTCTTTATTCCAACGTGTTACATAACTATAACAATAAATAAAAAGGTTTCTTTATACCAAAGAGAAAATAAAACTCTTTATATTCTAGGACAAACAAAATAATTGTGCATTAAAATAGCATCATGCCAAATACTAACCAAATGCCATTTTTACTTAGTTAATTGGATTGAATACTTAATATTTTGTTGCTTGACCTGTATTGTTTATCACCTCTCGATACCTGTGGGGCAAGGAGTTCACCAGTTGCTTACTGTCTCCGCTGAAATTGATTACCATTCAACTTGGCATATTCTCCACGGATCGCCAATATTTTGCGGCCTAGCAGCAGATTCAATCTCTTTCAACTCCACCCATAAATTTTCATTGGGGTTTAAGTTTGGCGATTGTTTAAGTCTGGTGATTGTGCCATGTCTTCGCTTTATAAGAAACATGCTTCGGACCGTTATCCTGCATACAACCATTTTAGTGGCATTTCTTCTTCCGCATATGGTAGAAGCATATGTTCACATAGACATCAGCATTTATTATGCCTTCTATCTTGTGTAACGGGCCTACGCAATACCACGAAAACTACCCCCAAAGCATGATGCTTGAGCCTCCGAATGTTACTTTGTCGTGTACTGGAGTTGAAATACTGTCAATGATGGTCTTCGTACGTATTGTTGGTATGCACCGGAATTAAGTAAAACTGTTTTCGATTAATCGGATCACTGTGCATTACGCCATTTGTTTTCGTCCCATTGTACGTGTTCACGAGCAAACGACAATCTACTTTGTATTTGCCTTTTATTTAATAATAGTACCTTCCTAGGCCTTCTTGCACGCAACTTTCCTTGAATCAATCTTCGTCTAATAGTAGAGATCCTTATACAAAGGTGTAACTCACTTTAATTGCAGTTGAACTTATGCTTGAATGAACTTTACACAAGTTATAATATTTCTGTCTTCTCTAGAGCGAGTGTTTCTTTTGCCACCACAGTTTTCTTTCACCTTCTTCCAGTTCTTAGCGTTTGCCATCATTTTGGTAGAACATGAGAGCGTATTTTGTTACAAACTTGAAGCTTTTGCCTCTATTACGTAGATCGAGTATAATTGCTCTTTTTTCCGAACAAAGTTTTGTTCGGCTCATATTACAACAGAAATAGATGATTAAAAAGTTGTTGAATTGTTTTGCAATAGAAAGAACTTTATACGTCTGCATTTAGTGATGCCCAGCTATGGTGCTGCTATTTTAATGCATAGGTAAGGTAAATAACAGCGCATGAATAGAAAACTCAGTAATTCCCCCTCATATTCGGTACTTTACCGGAAACCATATATATATTCAGGGATTTTAAATAATTTCAATATAACTGCATCAGAATTGTCCGTTGTAAGTGTTATTTATAAGTATTAATTTAGAACTGCTATTTTCGTGCACATGACTGTTTGTAATATAATTAAAAATTATTTATGCATGAATCATATAAAGACTTTAGAAAACACTACCGAACATTATTATACTAAAAAAATCAATCTGCGTTAGTATATA
The DNA here is from genome assembly GCA_031893035.1 of Dermolepida albohirtum. Classification (NCBI taxonomy): domain Eukaryota; kingdom Metazoa; phylum Arthropoda; class Insecta; order Coleoptera; family Scarabaeidae; genus Dermolepida; species Dermolepida albohirtum. The sequence goes on along the minus strand of JAVIWB010000797.1, from coordinate 32,947 downwards.
GGTTAGTCTATTTTTAATCAAATCGATCCTATGAATATTTAGGCATGTTCAGGGATGGACTTGGACACGTTTTCGAGTTATATTTACATATGTCCGCGTTAAGACATGGAACACAATTAATTTAAGAATTAATTACTTTATTTTAGCACTGAATAATTCTTGGTATTCTTAACTGTATAAAGTTGAAAGTGTAACGGTTTCCAGTGCTCCCCCTTGTTTGGTTTTCAATATTAAGGGCTACCACGACAGAAGACCCCATGGGGTGTAAAATTTGTATTCTTGACATTAGATAAATATAATACATGCTGAATTAACACTATAGACCGTGCTGTTAAAACAGAGTGTAACGTTTCTTCAAGGCAACGCCTTTATAAATAGAATAATACCAAAAAATTATTTATATTAGTGTAAATATATATATATATATATATATATATATATATATATATATATATAAAATATATATAATCATCAATACGCATCCGAGAGTGTCCGAGCGTTTGCCGAGAGGCCCTCGGTTCGCGAGATAGCATGCCAATCTGAAATGAATATAAAAAATCGTCGCGATTTCAGCAACTTGGAAAAGTGTTTTTTGCGAATATCTCGGGAACCGTAAGAGATACGATGCCAAGTAGGGATATTTTCTGAATCAGAAGGCAACAATACATAAGGTGGGATTAAGGCTCTGAACTGGAGTTTTCACTCCAGTTTCAGTGCAGTAGTTGAGCCCTGAAGATGTCCCATACAAATGGCTACGAAACGTCGGCAGATTAGTAAATAAAACATTTTGTCAAAATTTCACATTACATTATATATTTACTGCGACTAGTTTCGCGTATTAGAACATTATCGAGCAAGTACAATACAGGTTACAATCTCCTTTGTATAGGACGACGAAAAGCAATAATTAAATCCGATTAAAAGAAAGAGATAGAGGTAAAATATATAGGCTCTTTCATTAAGCGCTTCCTATTTTTAAATTTAAATAAAACAAAGTGTGTATGAGATGTCGAAGTTTTTATTCGTTTGAAAGATCTATGGATACCATTATGTGTGGAATATAATATCGTGCAATTATCCGTTGCGGCTTCACAGGGTGGGGCGGATTCAAAATGTCCAATTTTGGATGACTCTGGCGCATGAATCAGGTTGAATTTGACCGATGGCATAGATTATCTTGGCTTTGAGGGTCCCTGTGGTTTGTGGCTTATTCCCATAGACTTGCTACTTAAGAAAATCCCACAAGAAAAAGTCTAATGGGGTCCAATCGCACGATCTCGATGGCCAGTTCACATCACCTCCACGTGAGATGACCATGCCCTCAAATCGCTCGTGCAGAATGCCCAATGTGGCATGAGCTGTGTGGCACGTAGCACTGTTCTGTTGAAACCACATGTCGTTGGTGTCCATATCATCCAATTCAGGTCAAAAGAAGTTGGTAATCATCGACCTATAACGTTCTCCGTTGACGGTGATGGCCTGACCAATGTCGTTCTCAAAGAAATATGGACCGATGACGCCGCCAGCCGAAAATTCACACCAAACAGTGACTTTTTCGAGATGCATTGGACGCTCTTGGATCTCATGTGGATTGATATCGTCCCAAATTCGACGTTTGTTGACGTACTCATTCATCCAGAAATAGGCTTCATCGCTGAAGATGATTTTTTGATGAAAATTAGTATCAGCTTCCAACTGCTTCAGGGCCCATTCCAGTAAACACACGTCCTTGTCTATAGTCATTTACCTTCAGCTCCTGAGTCAGTTGAATTCTATACGGGTGCAGGCCCAAATCACAACGCAAAATTCGCCAAGTTGTGCCGAGTTCTTGTGAGCGACGCGAAATCGACTGCCTCGGATTCTCCTGCACACTCTCACGGACAGCGGCTATGTTTTCGGCAGATCTTGCGTTTTGTCGTCGTACGGGTGTTGATTCACTGTTTACTGAATCAGTGGACTCAAATTTATCCACCACACTGCGAATAGTCCTCTCGGTAGGATGATTATGGGTACCGTAATATGGGCGAAGCACGCGGAACTTTGCCCGAACACAACACCCATTTCGATCAAACAATTTTATCATTTGTACATGCTGTTGAACGCTGTATCCGTCCATAGTGATTTGGCAAAGCAGACTGAATAAATGACAGCCAATTCGATAGATGTAGTTCCAACAATATGGCCGCTATCATCTCTAGAAATTCGGATATCCCTATAGGAAGACCTGTTACATACAAGTTTATTTGTCGGTAAAAGTGTTTTATGTATTCCTTAATGTAATGGAATTTCACAGATAACGACTTGAACAATCAACTATTTAAACAGTACTTAGTGTTAATTTTGATTCACATTTAACATTAAAATGTTGAGTTGCACATCTGGCCCTTTGTTATTTTGGTGGCACAGGTTACCGTTTAGGATAAAGTAGTCTGTTTAGAGTTTCGATTATACTTTTTTTTTACCTTAAATGGATTATTATACTCACTTTGTTCTTGAATCTGATTGTCTTTTAATTCTCTTTCCCGGTTTTTTTTTATAATATAATTAAGTTCCGTGAAATTTCGTCTTTCACCATTTCATTTTCAGTTACTTCATAACTATAATTACCATTAACTTATGTTAATTCTGCTATAAAATGAGCAATTATTTGTTTGTTTAAACAATAGTAAGAGTAAATATTTTAAAAATAATATGGATACCGCTGTATAAATGTAATATTAACGATCTACACGTCGTATGTGGACTTGACTCTTCGTCTAGCGTAATTCTTTAACTTAATCTATAATTTACAGATTAAGTATGTTTTCGAATTAACAATTTTATTAGGAAGCAATTAAAATCGTACCGTCCGTCTCTAACCTGTTATTAAAGACACATTAATAATAAAATAACTATAAACAAAACTATTAACATTAGAAAAGCCATGATTTAATCATGAGAAATGAAATTGTCTACTGCTACTGACTCTTGCGAAATAATTGCTTTTATATGCACAGGGAAAGAAATAAATTACACAAATAATTAATGCAAATATTTTATTCATATAATTTACGATTTGATACATTAATAATGATTATAATAATAATAAGATTAATTCTTGCATTACTAACGTTTTCTTTGTACATTAGACATACGACGAAGTACTTAATGCGTTAATATTTCATTGTTTTAATGAAACGCATTCATTTAGTAATGTTAATTTATGGGAATATTTATTTTTATAAAAACTTTTTATATCAACTTAATATACTGTCGTTTTCTCTAATAAAAGTGACATTATTGAATGGTTACATATTTATATTGTCAATTATTGTTTCTTAATCACTAAGATTGATACATAATCCCTTTCCACATTAACTTTCGTAATTCTGTATACGTATTTCGACAATCAAGTTGTCAACATCAGCAGATAATTGCAAAGTGTCGCACCTGGTAAACCACGGCGAAAAATACCTGTACGAGAAACAAACTCCGTACGCGATCTGTACCGTTGAGAACCAAAATGTACACTGTGTGTACATGTGTGGTTTACCAAGTGTGACTCTTTGCAGTTATCTGCTGATGATGACAACTTAGTTGTCGAAATGGGTATACAGAATTACGAAAGTTAATGTGGAAAGGGGTTATATATCAACCTTAGTGATTAAGTTAATCAACCACAGGCTCCATCAAATTCAAATTATTGTTTCAGTAAAAATTTAGTATGTTTGGTATTCAGAGAACCTGAATATCTATTTATTGTAAATGTTGTGATATCATAGTTTTATTCTTCATCAAAAGCTTAGTCTATATCAATTACACATGCCAACCATGAAAAAACTTTTATAAATTTGGCTCCCCTTTATGTTTTTTGGCGTGCTGAATACGAAAATGAACTTTAAAATACCACAAGACATAAAGTTTCCTCGTATGTTTACTTTACGTTATTTATGCATTGTAAGCGTATAATAATACCTGTTTAGAAGTGTTTAGGCGATCAGAAAGACCCCAATTCCGAAAATATAGTTCAAAACATGTTGAAAACATTTTGAGAACTTGGATGTAACATGAGTGTGAAGGTGTATTTTTTACACTCACATTTAAATTTTTTCCCTGATAATCTTGGAGCTGTAAGGGGAGAATTTCCACCAAGATATAAAGGAGATGGAGAAACAGTATCAAGGGTCTTTGGAATGTCAACATGATGGGAGATTACTGTTGGACCTTTCTTCGAGCAACTCCAGAAGCATCATATAAAAAGAAAAGCTACACTCGAACTTTTACCGTGAAGAGATTGAGGAAATACAAAACTTTAGATTAATAAGTAAAAAACTGTGCACATTCAAACTTACACTACCATTGTAATAATAAAATGTTAAATTTTTCAATTATACTCTGATAATAAATTACATACCCAACGAAAGATAAAGATTGCGAAAAATTGGTACGTGGTAGAAAAAACTGATTGAAAATTTGGATTCAGCACACCAAAATACATAAGAACAAGTGGAACTTTGAAAAAGGTTTTTAAAAAATATTTATTGGTTGGCCTGGGTTTACAGTATTACAAATTTTACGTTTTACAATATTAATTTATTGGCATAAGCTGTTTGTGTGTTCCAAAAACGCACATTTCTTACTGTATGCATTGGTGCAGACAATTATTGAAACTTTTCAATTTGAATATCCGCTTTTCTCTTCGATCAAGTTCGACTACAACTTTTTTTTGTACTCTTATTCTTTGTTTCTGCTATTAGGTCTTAAAATATATAAGTATATGACCCTTATTATCCTTAATGTATCTTTTAGTCTTGGGACTACTCTCTTTCATTATCATTTAATGTTCTTAAAATGGCATCTAAACTTTAATAGTTATTTTATTGTATCCGAGTTTTACTAAATGCAAAACAAAACATTTCCCTCAGAATTTAAGACATACTTTTATTACACACCACGATTTAGTAGCAATCGAGAGACCTATCGCCTTCTTCAGTTTAATAAATAGATTCATTAACACCCGGTTTCAAATATTGCGAAATTTAAAATTGTAACAAAAACAAACTTGTACGAAAATGTTAAATAGGTAAGTTGCTTTAAAGGTTTTGCGGTTCAGCTACTTCCCGTAAGGTGGCGCTGTTGAAAATATTTTTCGTATCTCTTGAGACTTTTAATGCGAATAGCATTTACAGATTGCTAGCTTATGCTATTGTCTCTTTTTAGTAATTTTTTAAATAAAGTTAGTTTTGTGATAAACGGAATTAATTTTCGAACCATGTTTTCTACGATTTTAAAGACGGTCTCACTCAGCTAGTGTTCACAAAAAATTAAGCGATTGTTAGGCGATGAAGCTACATCCTTAGCGACTGTTGAACAGTAATACAACAAGTTCCAGTGTGAATGTGTTTCGCCCAAAGACTAGCATCGGGTGGGACGGCCTGCCACTGCAATCACTCCAGAAAACATTAAGACAGACAAACATTGCACATACAGAGATATTCGCGCATCATTAAGCATAGGTATGACCTAAATTAGAACTATTTAAGTTTGGCAAATATATCGTTCTAGGATGATACATAAACTGTACAGGTGTTTCTTACATTGTTGTGTTTACAATTTTGTCAAGATTCATCTGCATCGCCTTTAATTGTTGGTAGGTCACTCGCCTGTCCTCGCCAAGCATTTTCCTCACAGTAGTAACGTTTCCATCCGTAACTGACGTGCGTGGCCTTCCCGGCTTCTCGGCATCCTCCACAATTAAATTTCCTCTTTGGAATTCTCAATACCACCTGAATATCGTTGTGCGATGTGGACAAACATCACCTAGTGCAAGAGTCATTTCTTCGAAGCATTGGTCTATGTTTAAAGCACGCACGAAATTATAACGCAAAACTGCCCTTATCTTATTTCGTGACCACAATGCCATCGCAAGCACTTTACACTCTCACTACTAATGAACAACTCAGCCCATCGACATGGCGGGGCGGCTGTTATGCACGTATGAAGATGTCTCAACATGCAGCAACAAGCAGCTTCCTACGATTTATTGTTGCGTCATATTGCAAAACTTTCCAGTACCCTTTGTATCTGATTGAGTGGCGAATTCTGTTGAAGCTAGAAACGAAAATGTTGAGAGATAAATTTATATCAAATCACCATTGTCGCACTGAAATTGTTTCAGTTTCAGTGAGACAGACAATAGCAGTAGTGGTGTCTTGAAGATGTCCCATATGAGTGGATACGAAACATCGGCAGTTATACCAGTGACGCGGTTCCAACCCGGAAGCCCAGAAGCAGATAGTATGGACCACGACCGCGGAAGTCTACGTACCAGATTGACGATATATTTATTTTCCTATGTTCTTTAAGAAAAGAAACACGATGTTATCACGAGTTATCGGCTAATAAAAATGTTATTGAACAAGTAATAATCTCTTTGTTATCCCAATAGCACATATCATTATTAAAAATAATACAGAAAAAATAGAAATGTGTTTGCTAATCAGTATATACTTCATCCAATTTATTTATATTTTATTGCAAATATTTAAGTAAGTACGTAGTCATTTGTAACAATGAGGATTTGACAGCGATTCTTTCGAGTTGAAAAGAATAATAAATGCACGGCTCATCTGCCGTGCCATTTACGTGAAAGCCGATAGACTCCGGGTCTCGGCAATATATTTCAAATCGTGAAAGCTTGAATATATTTTTTTCTGTACTTCTATGTAGATAATTTGATTCCAAAGCTTTCACCAGAGATTGAAAAATAATTTAACGCTTTCACTGTGCGGTATCAAAAATTTTGAGTACTAATAATTAATTACATAATATTAATTTGATTTTGTTTAGTCATTTTCACTAAGAAAAAAATATAACTTGTTTAAAGGTGTAATTGTGTAGTTTTCTTTAATTATTTCAATATATACGTACAATGTTTGGTAAATTATTTAGGCGAGGTGACATTTGTAAGAAAGGTATTTTATTGTATTATTCAGTTATAAAATATCGAAATTATTGCATTTATATTTTTAATAAATACGAGGGTAGCCGTTTATATTTCGGGAATAGGAAACAAAAAAAGAAATTTTTATTATCGAAAATTGTTTTATAGCTTTTCAAAATATTCTCCTTGAAAATCAATGCACTTTTGCATTCGTTTAAACCAATCCGAAAAGCATTGCTGCTATTGTGAAGGCGGTATCTTCAAAATATGAGTTTTGAATGCCTCAACTGCCTCTTTCAGCGTAGAAAACCGATGACCACGAAGTTTAACAAAAAAAATCACGAGGTGCTAGATCGGGGCTGTAGGGCGGATGGCTCATCAGTTCATTGTTTTGCCCGGTCAAATATTTAATTGTTCGAACCAACCTGTGAGAGCTCGCATTGTCATGGTAGAGAATGATCTGTGGTTTTCGGTTTGTTTTCCTTATTCCTTCAAAAACATTTGGCAAACAAATAGTTGTGTACCATTCGGAATAGAACGTTCTACAACTCTCTAAAGGCGCGGTTGCAACGTGACCGGTTTTTCCGAAAAAATAGGCGACCATTTGTTTTGATGTCCTTCGAGCGCAAACAACTTTTGTTTGTTTTGGCTCATCTTGGAATTCCTACACAGTCGACTGTTGTTTCTATCGGACTCATACGTATAGATCCAAGATTCATTCACACAGCACCGCCATTGTATTTTTTGTGCATTTCTTGGCACCACGCGAGTCTTTTTTTGAGCGGTTGTCAAATTATGTGGTACCCAACATGAACATAGCTTCCTAACGGCTAAATGTGTTACTAATACCTAAAGATGTCTGGATCTCACGGTATGTCACATGACGCTCTTGCATTATCAATTCAGACACTGCATTAATGTTTTCCGACACAACAACATTTGTGGGACGATCTTCACGAAATTCATCGTCCAAAGAAAGCCGTCAAAATTTTTATTCACTATACCAACGATGTACTGTAGTTTTCGATGATGCTTTATCACCATATAAAGAATTCAGCTCGTCGATGCATTCTTGTTGAGAGTTAAATATAGTGTCAAAAATGACAAACTTCACGATCATCAGATCTGAGGCAACACTAACAGTGTTGCCAGTTCCCGAAATATAAATGGCTACTCTCGTAGATTATGTCTGTACCATATGCGTCTTTATTTTTTTTTTTTATAATTATTGCTACGAAGAAACATTGTATTACTTCCAGTGTTTAATTACAGCATGTATGCAAGATTTTATTTACAAACAAGTGTTACACTAATTGTCGAATGGTTTTTACAATTTAGTACTTTTAGTCTATTCACTATTTTTATTTTACTATTATTTTGGTAACGAATGTATTATTACATACAATGACAAAATCAGAATAGAAACATTATCGAAAACGGAATTACATTCCCGATGTGAAATTTCTTAAAATGCAATGGTATTACATCGAATATTGACAAGAGTAGAAGAGCTGATAAAGGAAGATCAATTCAGTTGTTTTGTGTCTGAGGAGTTCTTAACTGGGTTGTAAATCTTTTCGACTTGCCACGACCACAGGAGTGTGTATAAAATACTCCATAGCATGATATTTTACACAGTGTTGATTATTCTTCGCCAACACTGATTGGCACAAGAGAGGTTCAACCACTTTCGAGACAGGAAATTATTTTAAAAGCCGCACCTCCTCGAAAGAAAGTTCGAACCCTTGACTTATCTAGATATCTAGTTCGAAGCCAAGTACTCTTATATTTTACACAGTGTTGATTATTCTTCTCCATCACTGATGGGCGCGGAGAGAGAGACGACGAGAAATGGTTTTAAAAACCATACCTCCCCGAAAGTAGATATTTAGTTCGATGCCAAGCGTTCTTACCCGTATACTATCCCGGCGTTAATAATAGTAATAATAAGATACAAATATGAAAGCGAATATTGTGTACTGTTGAAATTATTGCGCCCGTGTCAACAAATCTTTTAATAGAAGAAATTAATTTTTAGTGTGCCAAAACGTATAGACGTTTTACTGTATAAGTTTGTAAAGAAATAATTGCTTACTCATACATTAATATTATTTATTTTAAAAGAACCTCAGTATGGTTTAATGAAAATGGGTAGCGAAAACAACATCTTCTTTCTGTTAAGATTTGGCCTTGTATAACATAAATTAGAACCTTTATACTTTGCCAAAGAAACAACGTCAATATAAAAGGATTATAGACACTGTTTTAATTTGATTTGACCCCACATGAACACAGTCTGTTTTTAAGAACAATCAGTGATACGTTATAATTAGTATATGTAGGGGATTTTACTCGTGTATTACACCCTCTAGTTTTAACCGTATCGTATGATACATAGGTAGTTTACAGAATAGAGCTATTTAGTTTAATTAAATTTAGTTGTTAGCTCCATTGGGTTAACACGTTTTAATGGATGCATTTTACCCCGCTTGATCAAACAAGATACCCACTCACACATTACAATGGACACTAATTACCTCTTTGTATTTGGCACTAATTCGTTGTATTTTACGTTTGACATCGGGAACTTGCAAGTCTCTCATGATTGGTAGATCTTTATATTGAAATCTCGGAAGTATTTCAAGATTGGATTGATTATTTGAAACTTATGGTTCGGTGCCATGGATACAGTTTGTATTTCGGATGCTGTTGTAATTGAGTAATTTGTTTATAAGTTGTTTTATTTTTTTCAAGTCATATTTTTTCTTCCACGTTAATTCTTGGTCTAAATGAAGCCGAGATTATCTGAAACTATTAACCTGTCATAATTGACGCCTCTCTTCAGCATCAATTTTTTTAAATTCAAAAGATACTCCTTACTGCGACATACCCAAATCTATTCGTAATGCGTCGACATTACCTTGGGTCTATAAATTTTATTCTGTTTTGTTTGGGTTTTCGACCATTAGAGATATTAAAACACTTATTTCATATCAACGTTATTTTATTTAGATTGCAAGCCTCTAGATTAAACCTTAAACTCAAACACCTTAAATAGAAACACCACATAATTTTGCAAGTTTAAAATGTTTTTGTTTTTATGTATGACAACTTTCAACAAAAAATATTAAGGAGAAAAAGAAAAACTAAATAAAATAACTTGAAGAAAGGGTGGAAATTCCAGACACGTCGTTAATATAAATTAAGTGCTTTATTACCCCTAATTATTGAAAACTAAAACGCAAAACAGTAAAATTTATAGTTAGAATAGAATGGCCAACATACGAGGATGATTCAAATTTGGCCTGCATTTTATTTTTTTTGGTCGATACAAACTACAAATTAATATTTTTCTAAGTAACAATTCACCTTTAAAATGCACTGTCCCTTTGCTCCGGTAGCTTCTATATTCCCGTTTACTCTATATTTTGCACCACGTCTTTCACTTCTTCATTCATTCGCATGCCTCCCAAGAACTTTTTGAGTGGCCCAAAAAGATGATAGTCACTTGTGACCAAGTCCGGACTACATAGAGGGTGAGGCAGCACTTCCCAACCCAATTTAGCGAATATATTGTTTCTTAAATGGGCTGTACTTGGGCGAACGTTATCGTATAGGAGAATAACACCTTTGCTTAAGAGACCGTGTCTTTCTGTACGTACGACCAGCTTAACCCTCCCAAGAGGCTCACTGCAATAAGCTGAATAATCGTTTTTCTTTTTTCGAGGAAATCGACTTAAATTGATCCAATAACGTTCCAGAATATAGTCGCTGTCATCTTACCACTCGATGGTTGTGTTTTGAAATTTTCGGGTGGATGTGAGCTTGATTCCGTACTAGCATTATTGCTTTCTGAGATATAATAGTGTGTCCAGGTCTCATCAGTTATGATATGTGACAAGATGTCATCCCCTTCAGACTTGTAGCGAAACCGGAGTTCTCTGCAAACCTGAAATCGTTTCTACTGTTGTTCCGCGGAAAGTTGTTTTGAAACCCACTTGGCGATATCTTTATTAAATTTAGGCTTGTGTACAATAGTGCGAACACCACCAATACTGGTATTTACAATCTTGAATTTTCCCAAGACTCATAGTAGACACTGGACGGCTAGCATGCAGTAAGGTCGACAGGCGTTCACAACCATCCTGGAAAGATTTATACCACTCACAGGCTGTTTTGAGTAATAAACACTTCTCCAAACTCTTTATGAAGTCTCTGATGAATATCAGTTTCTTTTACATATTCACTGAAAAGAAATTTAATAATTATACGTCGTACAACAGAATTCGACACATTGTTGCACGATATTGTTAATACAGCTGATAGTATTGACACAATCAAGTTGAAGTTGTTTATGGTGCTAGCTAACATGCCTACTTCGATGAATATAAAACCGCTTTAAAATAAAATGCAGGTCAAATTTGAATTTCCTGTTGAAAAAGGAAAGAATACATTACCTTCATTAATTCAACAAAATATTTTGAATACACTCCTGCAAATGACTAACAAAGTCGTAAATATTTGGGAACTCTTATTTTTTCAATACGATAGATTTCCGCCTATTCCTGAGAACTAAACTATGTAAAAAATAAATAATTATACCCTATTTAGTTCCACATTTTACTTTGGGAGGTTGTCAAGATATATATAAGAAATTTAATACTTTTAGTGTGAATCTGGTGGTGATGCCACGAGACATTTTAAATTCGTTTATTAGTAAATGAAAACGTTTTATCAAAAACTGATCAGCAAATGAATTAAATTAATTTCATATACATATATACAGTAACTCATAGTCAAAATGATGCAGCTCTTTAAAAATTATATATATTGTTGAAATTATATAACAAGAAATCGTTTTTGAAAAAGTATTCAACACATTGCCGTTTTGCAAGAATATTATATATTGTTATAACAAAATTAAAAGACGATTCATTGAACACAATACAATTAATAACAAGAACTGTGTTAAAACATACGATGCAACTAAATATACGGCGAAAAAATACACATGTCGGAGGTTCCCCTTTCTCGAAAAGTGCATGAATTTATTTTTCGTGTAAATTCCAGTCGAGTGACAGTAATAATAAAATAATAAAATTAATATGAGTATTAGTTCAAGTGAGATGGATCGACAAACAGCAGTAGAGGAGCGAAATCTTATTTTTCATTTAAAAAATAACAAAGCCAAAGAAAATATTCAAAATCTTAAAGAAAAGTCCGTCCACCATTCAGCACATCATCGAACGTTATTTTCGAAACAACAGAATAAAGAATCTGCCTTTATTCTTTATTCTGTTGTTTTGAGAATAACGTTCGATGATGTGCTGAATGGTAGAGTAGTAAGTACAATATTTAACGAACACGATGAGCGATGGATTGTGAGAACTTCAAAACAGAAACTGTTGTTGAGTGCCCCAAAGCTGACACCGAAGGAGAGAAGGTACTTGGTAAAGAAGTTAATCTGGATCTGATTTGTATGTCAGAACAGCTCGTAGAAAATCATTTGTTGGTAAGAGAAATAAAAACCTTCGTTTACAGTTTGCTTTGGAACATCAAAAGAAAGGTTTCGACTTTTGGAAAACAGTTTCATTTTCCGACGAAAGCAAATATAATATTATTGGATCGGATAGCAAAATCACAGTGTGGAGAAACAAAGAATGAAGAAATGAATTTCAAGAATTTAAAACCTAGTGTTAAGCATGGAAGTGGGCATGTAATGGTATGGGGCTGTGTCTCTGCCGCAGTGTTAGAAAATTTGCCTTTCTTTGAAGGAATTATGAACATATTTATGCATTTGGACATTCTAAAACAAAATCTGAAAGTTAGTGCCCAAAAACTTTGAATTGAAAACGATTTTCAATTTTATCAAGACAACGACACGAAACACACTTCATACGTTGTAAAATAGTGGTTGTTGAACAACTTTCCAAAAGTCTGATAACCACCACCCCAGTCTCTAAATATAAATACAATTGAAAGTTTATGGCATATGTTAGAGATAAGGATACGCAATCACGAAATGTCAAGCAGAAACGATCTAAAGCAAGCTCTATTAAAAGAATGGCAAAAAATTTTACTCAAGCAAAGGGCAACCCTACCAAATGCCAAAGAAATTATATGTTAGTTCACTAATGTATTTCAATAAATGCATTTTCACTGTGATATTGATTTATGAACTTTTAACATAGTTCTTGTTATTAATTGTGTTGTGTTCAATGAACTGTCTTTTAACTTTGTTATAACAATATATAATATCCTTGCAAAATGGCAGTGTGTTGAATACTTTTTCAAAAACGATTTCTTGTTATATAATTTCAACAGTATATAACACAGGGTAACAAAATGAAAAAAAAATTTGGTGCCGGAAATCTAACATCTGATTTTAGATGTTTTTAATGTGCTGATTCCAAAAATGCCACCAGATTTTTTCTGTCAGCTCTAGTTTTTGAGATACAGGTTACAGGTTCATTGATATTTTTTTCTAATAAAGGACAACAAATAAAGAGATAAATATGTACTTAATCGTCAAAATAGAAATTTCCCAGAATGTAATTAGCCAAATGGAGACCTGGAATTGTCCCTGACCCAATGTTCCTATACTATTCCTATTAGTTTTAAGAAAAATCAAATACGAAGAACATCAGTGGGCAATTTATGTCGATTTAAAAATGGTTAACTTCCTCCTTGGACAGCAGAGTGGTTATACAAAATATCCTTGTTTTTTGTGCCTTTGGGACAGCAGAGATAAAAATGAGCACCGGGTTAAAAAAAATAGCCTTCAAGAGATGTCATGATTCAAGGAAAACAAAACGTGATCAACGAACCTTTGGTTGCAAGAGAAAAAATTTTACTTCCGCCCTTGCATATCAAGCTAGGCTTAATGAAGCAATTTGTGAAGGCTTTAAATCGAGAGGGAAATTGTTTTGGGTATTTATCACGTAAATTTCCTGGCATTAGCACGAAAAAACTAGAAGCTGGTATATTTGATGGTCCTCAAATAAGGCAACTTGTTAAAGATCCACAATTCACCACATCAATGAACGAGACTGAATCTAACGCTTGGTGTTCATTTGTTCAAGTAGTACAAAATTTTCTTGGCAATCATAAAGCAGAGAATTACGTAGAATTAGTGGAAACTATGCTTTCAAATTTTAATATTCTCGGCTGTAACATGAGTATAAAAGTTCACTACCTCCACAGCAACCTAGATCGTTTTCCAGAAAACTTAGGTGATTGTAGTGAAGAACAGGGGGAAAGATTCCATCAGGATATTAAAACTATGGAAGATCGTTATCAAGGACGATGGGATAGCCACATGATGGCGGACTACTGCTGGAGCCTTCAGCGAGGCTGCCCTAGTAAACTCCATTCTAGAAAATCGTATAAAAGAAAATTTTTATGTGATTAATGACTAATGCATTTATGTAAATTAAGTTTTTGCAATAAATACTTAAATCCATGTGTCTTTGTTTTTTTAACTGTCAATAGTAATATTATATATTATAACAGTTATAACGTAAAATATATACACAATTTTTTTAAAAAATCTCAAAAATTAGATCTGATAGACCAAATCTGAGAACTTTTTTATATTCTGCATCCAAAAATTACCCAGGAACAGTTAAAAAATCGCAGGCACCAAAGTGTGTGTTGGCCTGTGTAATTTTTAAAGCACTGCATTATTTTGATTGAATCACTGTACTTACTCCAATTAATAAACGTATATTTTTCACATATCCGCGTTTTCAAATTTTGAAAGATTAACTTACTTTACATTCACCAAACCACTTCGTAAAAACATTAAAATTGTAAAGCGGTAAACTAAAATCACCAAATATTCTATTTATTATCTTGTGATAGTTGGAACGTCCGATAATTCTGTCTAGTGATATTCTCGAAGTTTTATAGACAGTTACTTAATATTTCGAAAAATTGTGCATCGAATTTAATACCTAATTACTTATGGAAAATTAAGTGAAAGAGAAAACAGTACGATATATTCTATGGCATGAAGTATTGGGTTGGCAACTAAGTACTTTCGGTTTTGTAGTATAAAATAAAACAGTTTTTTTTTAAACAAAGAATAGTTTTTAATCAATTATATATTTTCCATTTTGCTCAATGACCTTTTGTCATCTTTCTTTCAGCTGCATGATTCCGCGCTCATAAAATTTCTAGTCCTTATCAGCAAAAAACTGAACCAGGTGCGAGTGAAGGTCATCGTCATTTGTGAAAGTTTTACCATTCAAAGAATTCTGCAAACTTCGAAATAAATGGTAATCAGATGGTGCTAGATCAGGGCTGTATGGGGGATGTGGCATCACTTCCCAGCCAAGCTCCAATAGTTTCCCACGAGTTGCCAAAGATGTGTGAGGCCTTGCATTATCTTGGTGGAAAACCACACATTTCCGATTTGACAATTCTGGCCGTTTTTCTTTGATTGCTTCATCCAGTTTTATTAATTGTTGACAGTAAACATCAGAATTGATCGTTTGGTTCCTTGGAAGCAGCTCAAAAAACACAACACCTTTGTAATCCCACCAAACTGACAGCATGATCTTTTTTGGATGCAATTCAGCTTTCGATGTGGTTTCAGCTGGTTTATCGTGTTTGCTTCATGATCGTTTTCGAACTATGTTACTGTACAGGATCCATTTTTCATCACCGGTGATGATTCTTTTTAAGAAAGGGTCGGTTTCATTTCGTCTAAGGTGCATATCGCAAAAGTTGATTCTTTGTGTTAAATGAATTTCTCTCAATTCGTGAGGTACCCAAATATCAAGCTTCTTAACTAGCCCAAGACATTTTAAATGCTTTTCAATTGTTGTGTGTGCGATACATGTAGCCTCTCCGCAACCTCTCGAACAGTTATATGACGATCCTCTTCAATTATGACTTTGATTTGGTCATCATCAACTTCAGTAGGCCGACCAGAGCGTTGCTCATTCTTGAGGATAAAATCTCCAGAACGGAATTTTTATACCAATTCTGACACTGCGCTCTGTTAAGCAATTAGCACCATAAACTTCACATATCTTTTTGTGAGCCGCAGCAGCTTTCTTTCCTTTACGGAAATAAAATAGTAAAATATATCGAAAATGTTCGTTTCTGCACTCCATTTAAAATTAACCCACAACTAATAGCTTTAATAAAAATCACGCACTACTTGCTTCTGAAGTTACGTTAATGTGACTAGTATCACGCGACAAACGGTAAAGTACAGCACTAACATACGTTATACAAAAAATAAAGCAACGCTTTCTATCAGTAAAAACCGAAAGTACTTAGTTGCCAACCCAATATTTAGAATAAAGTTCATTGAAATGCAAAGTTTCTAAAAATGAATAAAAGAATATAAATTAATAGATAAAAGAAATTTTTATTCGTTCATCCAATATTCTCTTAAGGAATTGCGTTCCACGCCATCGTTATAACCACCTTCGTTTCGTGTATGGTCCGGAATTGTATTCCGAACCCATAAATCTTTCTTATGAGTCATTTTCAATCATTTTGTATAATATTAATGTTCGAAAATAGGGATAACTAATCTGAAAACAAAATTTTCCTCGTATCACACTATAAACATTCCGCCTCTATGGATTGCTGCGTGGTTATATTGAAAAATTCATTCTAGTCGCTTCAATTTCTCTTATTAAGAAATGATAATGTATTTTATCAAATTATTAATTGATTAATTTTGAGTTGCTTTGTAAAAATTTTAAAAATAATTTTTTTCAAAAATCTGTCCTGAGTATATATCATTTGTATTTTTTCAATTGTTTCGTATATTTTAAATATAAATGCGTCAAATTAAATTCCCCTAATTTGATAATACGATTAATTAAAAATAAATAACGAAATTTCAAATGTTTCTGTTAATTTGTACATCAATCTTCTAATCCATTTTATTTTCAAGCACATCGCATTAAATTTTTGTATGTCATTTTAAATTGCCTCGTTCATTATTCATTCCACTTTTCTAAAATTGACAATGGATGAGAAACTCCGTTTGTGTGGCGTGCAAAAAAAAGAATGTCCCCGAACAATAAAAATAATGTGAAATAAATATTGTTGTAATGGTTTTCTTAATATTGCCGTAACTGTTTCATGGAGTTTTCTAATCACAAAATAGCATCCCATTCTTTTATAACAGTGTATATCAGCCTCCCAGTCACCTACATGTAAAGTTGCAAGACTACTTTCACATGGAGGAAACATCTTCCTAATGGAATGTTGTACACTACTGCACTATACCACCACTCTATGCAGATGTATACTGTGCAACAGAGAAGGGAACATGTTTCTAGCGAAAGAAATATGTTTATTATCTGAGTAAATATATACATACATACGTGGATTTGTATGTACGTACATAAAAACCACGAAAATTATATTAATTCATGCTTTATTATGGCTATTTTTGTCGCTCTTTTATGCTCTGATTATCTACATTGTAACGTTTTAATCAGAGTTGAGATAGTTATAATTTATTGTAAAATTGTATTTTTAAATATACTACGCTTGTAAAACTGCTTTTTATATAATTTATATATCATTTCAAATACACTTTCTATAATTTTATTACATTAATTTCTTAATAAAAAAGAAAGGTAAATAAAACCCTTAACACATCAATGTTCGTATTCTTTATATGTATTTCAACAACTAATTTGTAATCATTAGCACAGAAATACACACGATATGTGTTAGTGTTGGTGTGTATTTGTTGGGATGGATGGTTAATTATCTGCTGATAATGACGACTTAGTTGTCGAAATACATATAAAGAATGTGGTAAGGGGTTTCATTTACCTTTTTGATTAATTCAACCAATCACAATCTCCATTAAAAACTACCTATATTAATTAATTAATAATTAGTTATTATATATTAATAGTAACAATACTAATAATATTCAAAGAGGTGAGGTAATCCGGCTTTTTATCTACAAGCGGCTTATAAGAATAGCAGCTTTATTGCATAGGCAAGTGGAATCGCTAAAAGAGAACAATTGTTTATTTTATTGATATGTACATTTCATTAACTACACAAGAAAGAAGACCATTGTAATGGGTCTTCCAATCTTCCTTCTTTCGAACTTTGACAGCTGATAGCGGCCATATTGTTGGAGCTATATCTGTCGAATTGGCTGTCATTTATTCAGTCTGTTTTGCCAAATCACCATGAGCAGATATAGCGTTCAACAACACGTGTAAATGACAAAATTATTTTATCAAAATGGGTGTTCTGGTCGGGCAACGTTCCGCACGCTTCGTCCATTTTACGGTCGCCATAATCGTCCTACCGCAACTTAGAGAATTTTGTGTCGTGACTTGGGCCTGCATCCGTACAAAATTCAACTGACCTAGGAGCTGAAGGTAAACGACCGTAGTCAACGATGTGTGTTCGCTGAATAGGCCCTGGAGCAGTTGGAAACTGACCCTAATTTTCATCAAAAAAATCATCTTCAGCGATTAGGCCTATTTCTGGATGAATGGGTACGTCAGCAAGCAAAATTGTCGAATTTGGGACGATACCCATCCACATGAGATGCAAAAGCGTCCAATGCATCCCGAAAAAGTCACTGTTTGGTGTGGATTTTGGGCTAACGGCGTCATCGGTCCATATTTCTTTGAGAACGACGTTGGTAAGGCCATCACCGGCAGCGGCGAGCGCTGTAGGTCGATGATTACCAACTTCTTTTGGTCTGAATTGGATGATATGGACACCAACGACATGTGGTTTCAACAGGACCGCGCTACGTGCCACATAGCTCATGCCACATTGGACATTCTGCACGAGCGATTTGAAGGCATGGTCATCTCACGTGGAGGTGATGTGATCTAGTCACCGAGATCGTGCGATTTGACCCCGTTAGATTTTTTCTTGTGGGGTTTTCTTAAATCACAGGTTTATGCGAATAAGCCACAAACCACAGCGGCCTTCAAAGCCAACATAACCCATGCCATCGGTCAAATTTAGCCTCATTTCTGCGCCAGAATCATGGAAAATTGGACATTTCGGATGCGCGCCGCCCAGCGAACAATGTTATATTCCATACATAATGGCATCAATAGGCCTGTCAAACGAATAAAAAATTTCGATGATATCTCACACACACTTTGTTTTATTTAAATTTAAAGATAGGAAGCGTTTAATGAAAGACCTGTTATAAATATGCCAAGGTTTGTTTTAATTATTAATTCGTGTCTCGGCAGAGTGTTCACCAAAATACTTCTTATGAGGAACACAATTAATACTTGTTTTTTGTGGTGGTGAAAATGAATCTATTCAGTTTATAATAATAAAAAAGAAAATAAAAAGAATTTTCTTAGTCGGTAATAACTAGGAAAGTAGTTGTATTCATTTTTGAGATGATGATTATTCAACAAACGATGATTATATACAACTTGCGAATATGTATATAAAACTGACTCCTAAATTGCGAAATGCTTGAAACGACAAACTACATTGAATATTGAGTAAAAGTGTGCTGCTTCATCAAGACAAGACACCCAGTCATATCTTTGTATTGGGTTGGCAACTAAGTACTTTCGGTTTTGTAGTATAAAATAAAATACTTTTTTTTAAACAAAGAATAGTTTTTAATCAATTATATATTTTCCATTTTGCTCAATGACCTTTTGCAATCTTTCTTTCAGCTGCATGATTCCGCGCTCATAAAATTTCTAATCCTTATCAGCAAAAAACTGAACCAGGTGCGAGTGAAGGTCATCATCATTTGTGAAAGTTTTACCATTCAAAGAATTCTGCAAACTTCGAAATAAATAGTAATCAGATGGTGCTAGATCAGGGCTGTATGGGGGATGTGGCATCACTTCCCAGCCAAGCTCCAATAGTTTCCCACGAGTTGCCAAAGATGTGTGAGGCCTTGCATTATCTTGGTGGAAAACTACACCTTTCCGATTTGACAATTCTGGCCGTTTTTCTTTGATTGCTTCATCCAGTTTTATTAATTGTTGACAGTAAACATCAGAATTGATCGTTTGGTTCCTTGGAAGCAGCTCAAAAAACACAACACCTTTGTAATCCCACCAAACTGACAGCATGATCTTTTTTGGATGCAATTCAGCTTTCGATGTGGTTTGAGCTGGTTTATCGTGTTTGCTCCATGATCGTTTTTGGACTATGTTACTGTACATACTCATTTTTCATCATCAGTGATGATTCTTTTTAAGAAAGGGTCGGTTTCATTTCGTCTAAGGTGCATATCGCAAAAGTTGATTCTTTGTGTTAAATGAATTTCTTTCAATTCGTGAGGTACCCAAATATCAAGCTTCTTAACTAGCCCAAAACATTTTAAATGTTTTTCAATTGTTGTGTGCGATACATGTAGCCTCTCCGCAACCTCTCGAACAGTTATATGACGATGCTCTTCAATTATGACTTTGATTTGGTCATCATCAACTTCAGTAGGCCGACCAGAACGTTGCTCATTCTTGAGGAAAAAATCTCCAGAACGGAATTTTTTATACCAATTCTGATACGTGCGCTCTGTTAAGCAATTAGCACCATAAACTTCACATATCTTTTTGTGAGCCGTAGCAGCTTTTTTTCCTTTACGAAAATAAAATATTAAAATATGTCGAAAATGTTCGTTTCTGCACTCCATTTAAAATTAACCCACAACTAATAGCTTTAATAAAAATCACGCACTACTTGCTTCTGAAGTTACGTCAATGTGACTAGTATCACGCGACAAACGGTAAAGTACAGCACTAACATACGTTATTCAAAAAATAATGCAACACTCTCTATCAGTAAAAACCGAAAGTACTTAGTTGCCAACCCAATAGCAGATTTTGCATTGTCTGTATATCAACCTCGCGTCCAGAGACAAATTTTAAAATTAACACTATAAATTTCTTTTTTCAGAAACACTCGGATGAGTGAAAAATAAAAATTAAATAATCAGGAATGACGCCTTTTCCATTTAAGAGATTTATACTAAAAATGAAAAAAATGTACGATTTCTTATTAAAGAATAATTTGAATGTAATAAAACAACATAAAAAATTGGAGAAAATCAGTTACCATAAAATTTTGCCCTAATAGTCGTTTAATTAATTTTCAGTATTTTCAAATCAATTTCATTCAAAGTATATACGGGGTATGTTTTTCAAGTAAAGTCCGTTTTATTTAAAATACAAACAAATACGTACATAGAAAAACATTTACTTTTTTCCTATAATCCTCAAGGGCTCGTATATAATTTTCAGACTATTTTTTACAAATTTTTACATTTCGACTAGTTTAAAGCCTAACTTTCAAGACTTTGGGATGTCTAAAGTGAATAAATCATTTTTTTTGTTAATTGACATTGGTTACAGAGATCGTTTAGCCAAGTAAATAAACAGTTTACCTAATACGTAAACCTACTCACAAGCAAGTGTAAGAGAAAAAGAAGAGATACAGGGCCAGATGCTTCATGTCAGGTGACCTATAAAAAGTGTGAAAATAGAAAAGTGGGGTTTCAGTACCTTAAGTGTTTGATTTGAAACGCGTTGCTAAGCATCGTCACGATTCAGCTGGACAACATCTCACGTCCTAGCTAGCGGATTTTTTTCTGTTACAAGAACAAGTTACTCTAAACTTATTACTGAAATTGATTGTTTCGTTTTTGTATTCTAGTAATGGCGAATATGCCGCTTATTAATTTTGATAGTGAGTTGTCATAAGCAACTAAGAATAAACCACCTGAAGTATTGTAAGCAATATTTGTTTCCAAATAATACACAGACGAAAAATTAAAATAAACCTCACTTATAAAACATGCCCTGTATATCGAAAATCACATAGATATACGCATAACATTTGACATTAAGGTAAATTTAATATTCAATTTCAAACTCGGCAAAATACCGTAAAGGCTCGTTAGTAATTATCGGATTTGAACGGCAGATATATGTAATATGTCAGTAATGTACTAATAAATGAAAACCAATAAAATTACTTAATAAATATCATTACGGCCAGTTCATACATGTATAGAATTTGCGAGAAGTCATATTATTGGATACGTTTATGGTAAAACCAAGTACATTTCGGAATGTATGAGTAAGTACCTATGTGTACTTGTGTGTAAAACTAATAAGTTTTCATGTAATCATGCTAAGATTATATGAGGAATACCTTTCTCTTTAATGTATAAGACAGTACTACACATCATCATATTTTATAACGCTACTGCTACACTGGGTCACCTAAAGCTTAGATACAGAGTTGCATTTTATTTTAAAACCGTAAAAAATATTTTTCAATGTACAATATACATGCGATTTGGATGACAAATTATATTTTCAGAATTAGCGTAATAAACACCCAAAAATTTCCTAAGAGGTCACGAGATATATAACAAAACAAAAACAATATCATAGCAGGAGAAATTTGTAATTATATTTAATTTTATTTTTTTATTTAAGAAAAGTATCAGTCATGAAAAGTTTCATTAAAACGAAACAACTAAAATCATTATTATATTAATACAAAGGGTACTAGGAAAGTTTTGCAATAGAGCTTTGTTTATTTAATTTTTTCAAAGTAATTTCCTCTACACTCAATACACCTCTCCATCCTCCGAAACCAATCTTTAAACCAGTTCTGCCAAGTTTCACTATGGAGTAAAGCACACTTGTTGTCCCAAGCCCGCAGAAGGTCCTCACTACTAGAAAACCGTCTCCCTTTTAGCTTCATTTTCACATGCGGGAACAGTGCAAAGTCGCAGGGAGCAAGATCTAGACTGTAGGGAGAGTGCTCGAGAAGTTTCAATCCTGTCGTGGTGAAATATTCGGTGCAGGCTTTGGCGCGGTGAGCTGGAGCATCGTGATGGAGAAACCAAGTGTCCATGACTTTGGCCGCAGGTTCTTCATAGATCCAATAACTTTAGGCTGGCACTGTTCAGTATACCACTTAGCTGTGACTGTCTTCTGTGTGTCCAAAACGACGCGTTCCACAATTCCACTCGATTTGAAAATACAGCTATCATTTTCTTCTTTACAAATCGGGATTTTCTGACATCTACGGGTGTGTCCTCATCATCAAAGACCCAAACTTTGTTTTGAACTTTGGTCGGCACATCGTAATAGTACAGCCAAGGTTCGTCACCTGTCACGATGTTGTTCACATACAGAGATTGTCCATTGTTAAACTTTTTTAGCATCTCCCGGCACCAAGTCACACGTCGTGTCATCTGCTCTTCGGTCAGTCGATGCGGCACCCAGAGAGAACAAAGTTTCTTCACGTGCAAATTATCATGCAGAATCGAACGAATTGCTGGTACATTTAGGCCCGAAGTACCCTCTATCTGTTGGTAGGTCACTCGCCTGTCCTCGCGAAGCATTTTGCTCACGGTAGTAACGTTTTCCCCCGTAACTGACGTTCGTGGCCTTCCCGGCTTCTCAGCTTCCTCCCCTTTGGAATTCTCTATACCACCTGAATATCGTTGTGCGATGTGGATACCTAGTGCAAAAGTCATTTCTTCAAAGCACTGGTCTATGTTTAAACCACGCACGAAATTATAACATAAAACTTCCCTTATCTCATTTCGTGACCACGATGCCATCGCAAGCACTTTACACTCTCACTGCTAATGAATAAATGGGCCCATCGACATGGCGCGACGGCTACTATGCACGTGTGAACATGTCTCAACATGCAGCAACAAGCAGCTTCCTACGATTCATTGTTGCGTCATATTGCAAAACTTTCCTAGTACCCTTTGTAGAGGAGAACAAAATTCAAAAACGCTCCATTTGCATGTCTTGTCGGTAAAAGTTTTGCTCACATTTTGAATAGCTGTCAAAATTGCACAAATTCGTTCTTCCAAAATTTGACAGTCAATTAAGTAATAAAATATACCACATGCAAAATACTGATGTTAACCTACATTGAAGTAAACTAATATTTAAGTAGGAAGTCAATCCGTATGTATTGGCTAAATTCATTTTCCAAGGACTTTATTTTTCTCGATAATTTATGTAGGTGTTTAGATTATGTACGGTTAATTGAAATTATATTCAAAAAATAAACGACTGATATGCCGTAATACTCGTGGTAAAACGTCGACTTTCATCTCCATAATACAATTTTAAAACGGTTTAAAAGCCAAGACTTTCTATAAGAAGATGAGTTCCATTAATTCTGCAAAATGCATTAAACGTACGTGGCGTAGTATACGGATAGGTGAA
Organism: Dermolepida albohirtum; assembly: GCA_031893035.1. Taxonomy (NCBI): domain Eukaryota; kingdom Metazoa; phylum Arthropoda; class Insecta; order Coleoptera; family Scarabaeidae; genus Dermolepida; species Dermolepida albohirtum. The sequence goes on along the minus strand of JAVIWB010000797.1, from coordinate 8,815 downwards.
TGTCTAGTTTAAGAAAGGGGAACAGAATATTAATTACGTAGCAGGGTCATGATTCGAGATACTAGGGAATATATGTGTGTACAAACATATGTACATATGTATATACCCATTGGAATTAAAAACATTTGGTGAATATTACTGATATTTATAAGATATGAGATAAGAAAACTTATTTTTTTAAATTTATTATTAATCGTAAATACCTAAATTATTCATAGTTACAAGACTTGGCCAAAATAGGAAATTTAAGATTGCATCGCTGCTAACAAAATGTTCCGTCACATTGTAGTTAAGTAAGTTTGAATTAGTGATAAATCAATCGAAACTGCCATATTTAAATACCTTAACAAACTGGTAGTTTGAATTCGTCGTCGATTTGATACTCCATCACTTAGATTTGGACATGGTAAATTTGAATTTGGATAGTCCTTTTTATCTTGTCATAAGTTTTGCGTTAATTCTAATGAATTTACAACTTTTTGACATTGGCTTCATTGTTCGCCTTCTGTTATTTTACCCCTGATATTTCTTTTATATTATATTATATATTATGAGCATGCCTAAATATCTAAACACTAGCATAACTGTTAGTTTCGCCAATTATTTTCGCCAATATTAATTATAGTTAGCTAGGATAACGCAAAGGATTTCAAGTGGTCATGAAACAATCTTATCGTCAATGTTCGAATAACTCCGTATACTACAAGATTAAAATACCATGTCGATTAGGAACCAGGAGTGTCAGTATCAGTGAGAGATTTTTTGGTAGTCGGACATCTTGTTGTATGATCTTTTACGATCTGATGATTGCATCGTGAAGTTTGTAGTTTTTTACAATATATTTACTTTGGCAGTTTTATTATCCGGTCTCTATTTCTATTGTTGACAATAACTTGACAATTTTATGTCAGCGAAAAAATGGAATTAACTCGCAAACATTTTCGTGCAATTATTTTTCACAACTTTCGGCGTGGATTATCTTAACAAGAATGCATCGACGAGATGAATTCTTTATATGGTGATGAAGCACCATCGAAAACTACAGTATATCGTTGGTATAGTGAATTCAAACTTGGACGACGTTCTTTGGACGATGAATTTCGTGAAGGTGGTTCCACAAATGTTGTTGTGTCGGAAAACATTAATGCAGTGTCTGAATTGATAATGCAAAACCGTCATGCGACATACCGTGAGATTGAGGCATCTCTAGGTATTAGTAACACCAGCGTGCATAAGATCCGGCATGAACATTTAGCCGTTAAGAAGCTATGTTCACTTTGGGTACCACACAATTTAATAACCGCTCAAAAAAGTACTCGCGTCGATTGGTGCCAAAAAATGCATAAAAAATACAATGGCGGTGTTTCAAAGAACATTTATAAAATCGTCACAGGTGATGAATATTGGATCTATACGTATGAGCCCGATAGTATACAGCAGTCGACTGTGTGGGTATGCCAAGATGAGCCAAAACCAACAAAAGTTGTTCGCGCTCGAAGCACATCAAAACAAATGGTCGCTTGTTTTTTCGGCAAAACCGGTCACGTTGCAACCGTGCCTTTAGCAAGTTGTAGAACGGTTTATTCCGAATGGTACACAACTATTTGTTTGCCAAAAGTTTTTGAAGAAATAAGGAAACTAAGCCGAAAACGACAGATCATTCTCCGCCATGACAATGCGAGCTCTCACAGGTCGGTTCAAACAATTGAATATTTGACCGGGCAAAATACGTCGTACAGCCTTCATCTAGCACCCTGTGATTTCTTTTTGTTCCCTTCTTTTCTGTGCCGGAAGAGGCAGTTGAGGCATTCAAAACTCATATTTTGGAGATACCGCCTTCACAGTGGCAACAGTGCTTTTCGGATTGGTTTAAACGAATGCAAAATTGTATTGATTCTCAAGGAGAATATTTTGAAAAGCAATAAAACTATTTTCGATAATAAAAATTTTTTTTTGTTTGATATTCCCGAAATATAAACGGCTACCCTCGTAATAAAGCGTTTGAAACGTATGGTGGGATTTCGCTTTAGAATTCTGTAAGAACCGTCACGAAAGGAATGTATCCTTCGTTCATACTCATCATGTACTAGGGCAGCGTTGCTCTTGTTAACATGTTAGCAAATGTAACACATGGGCCAGTCCTTGAATATTGGGTGTTGGAGATTTGGCATGAGTAGTTGATGTTTCACAACGAATAGGATCAGCAATAAGTGCAAAAATTCTGACAGGAGCAGATTTTATGCCAGTTCGATTTAGGAGTGAGTGCCAAATTTGGTTTTGAATAGGACGAAAATTTCCTTCTGAGATAAGGGGCGTTTAGAAAAATCGATGGCTGTGTAATATGGAGAAGGCCAGTGAAGTAACAGTGCCAGAAACGCGGTTCTAAACCGGATGCCTAAAAGGAACTATGGACAACGACCTCGGAAGTTTACAAGCCACATTATATAATAAATATTTTATTAAATGATCGTACGGTGCGTTTCGTGTTAATAAATATTTACTGAATACTTAATTAAGAATCCTGTACATTATTTATTGGTGATGGCAACTTAACTTTTGAAATGTAAATCTGGGACCACAAACAACTTGATATTCCTTAATCACACATCCCGAACTAATTTTATTTAATACAGTCTATTTTGTTGAGAGTTTAAGAAAGTTTACGTTTAAGTATGTACGTACGAGGGAGCGTTTTTATATTCGCGGAATGAGCGGGTTGTAGAGGGGTGAGTAGGCGCATTGGGGGCGTGGCCTGTGCAGCGACTCATGATCAGTATAAATACGAAGTTTCATTGTTATTAGACAGTTAGCCTTTGAGCTATCGTCAACCAAGTAACATAATCAGGAGTGAAAAGTGAAATATGGAAAAAATCGAATATCGTGCCGTTATAAAGTTCCTTACCAGGCAAGGAAAATCAGTCGCGACCATAATGAATGAGATGTCATTGGTTTACGGCGACTCTTGTCCAGGAAAAACCATGGTGTACAAGTGGCATAGTTTATTTAAACAAGGAAGGGAATCCCTTGAAGACGACCCGAGGCCGGGCAGGAGCATTGAGGTGACCACGCCAGCACTTATCCAAAAAGTTGAACAAATTGTACTCGAAGATGCTCGACTAAAGAAGAAACAACTCGCAGAAATGGTTGGAGTATCCGATACAACAATTTTTAAAATCCTACACGATCATCTCGGCATGTCTAAGGTCAGCGCAAGATGGGTGCCGAGAATGCTCACGCCGCCGCAAAAACAACAGCGCGTAGAGTGTTCGCGTGCATTTTTGGACCTCTGTAATGAAGACCAGGATGGTGTATTGAGTGGAATTGTTACTGGAGACGAAACTTGGGTTCATCATTATGAACCTGAGTCCAAACAAGACTCCATGCAGTGGCATAAGAAGGGCACAGCACCTCCCAAGAAATTTAAAGTGTCACAATCAGCTGGGAAACTTATGGCAACGGTATTTTGGGACTCGGAAGGAATATTGTTGATTGATTATAAAGATAAAGGTGTTTCTATAACCGGAGAATATTACGCTTCAATATTAGAGCGACTAAAAGAAGCCATTAAAGAGAAAAGACGGGGAAAATTGACAAAAGGTATTCTGCTTTTGCACGACAACGCGCCCGTCCATAAGAGCCGCGTTGCGTTAGCTGCCCTGCATAAGGTGGGCTTCGAAATTGTGAATCACCCACCCTACAGCCCAGACCTGGCCCCGAGTGATTATTACCTGTTTCCGAAAATGAAAAAAGAGCTGCGGGGTAAAAAATTTACTGCCGATGATGAAGTCAAGGAGGCAGTTTCGGCGTATTTTGCAGATAAAGAGAAATCATTTTTTTATGAGGGTATAAATAAATTAATTGAAAGATGTGAAAAATGTATCCGTCTTGCAGGTGAATATATTGAAAAAGAAAAATAATTTGGTTTTTTTATTTCCACCCCTTGTCCCCCATTCCGCGAATATAAAAACGCTCCCTCGTACATGTTTTTTTATATGAGAAATATGTTATGCTTTACTTCCAAGATCGAGAATTAAGGTTGCTATTTACATAGAATGGGAATTACTATTGGTGTAATTGTTTGAACAGAACCTTTCAATAAATTTCTTTGTTACAATAATTATAATTGGATGTATGTACATCATCATTAGTAATTTAATAATCTATATTTTAATGGGAAGCATGCATATCTCTTGCAAATTATATATTCTAATTCCTTTGGACATTCCTTATATAATGCAAAAATAAAAGCTTCATGTCGGAAAAAAATATAAATTATATTGTCTTCACAGGTATTTATCTTCTATTATATCTTCATTTTTTAATAGCCCGTTATTATGCATCATTATATACTTTCTTTTGTGTATATATTTGGGAATATGCCATTATTATTGCATCCTTATTTATTTAATAACTTCGTTACGCAAAAAAAGGACTTTCGTTATTAACGAGTTTTTAATGTTTTGTCATACTTTCTTGAAGACTTCGGTAAGTTAGCTCATTAAATTTTGTAATAACACAACTTATGCTGTGGAACAAATTGCTAAACAGAGTAAACAGCCCAGATCTTTTGCTGTTGGTTTGCCAACACGTAACCGTTAAAAGTTGTGTTGTGACGCGTTTCTGTTCAAAACTATACCGTTTTCGAGCCTAAGGCAGATTTTATATTATGCATAAACACAAAAATACATAAAAATAAATCGATTTTTTTCTATACACAATCCATTAGTTTACGTATAAAACAGTTATACCCATCGTTCTCAAATATTATCTTTATGTATTGCATAATCAATATGACCCGGTCTAGTATTTCTGTTAGACATTAAGTGTGTTGCTAACACGTTGCGGGGAGTATTAATCAGTGGCTTTTTTGATAAAAGCGGTCATATCCAATTTCCATACAAATATACAGACGGACTATTCACTGGTGACTTGTTTAAGTAATTGAATCTGTAGTAAGGCTGCAGAAACGAGTACTTTCGCAGTAGCGTACGGCTCAGTTACTATCAATATTAAAAATAATAAATGTAATTACTTACTGTTTTAGTTTTCTTTTGTGTTGTTGATGTAGAGTGACGCAAAAATTCGCTGTAATATTGCGTCATTAGTATGCCTTCCGGTGCTGACTCAGTCATACTCCTACGCCGAGGTGAAAATATGTCAATGTATACTCAATGACATTAGAATTGTTACACCTAGAAGGAACAATTTCCTGGAATTGCGCTTTTGACAACAGAATGACTATATTGACAGCTTGTTATGATAACAATTGTATCGTTTTATGTTTGACAGTTTTTGCAAAAAAAAAGTTTTTTCTTTTATTGAGTTGTTAAGAAAACGGTTTATCAGAGCTGATAAGTACAAGTTTTTTTTTTTTTTTTCAATTATTGTGTCTTCGCCTACTTCTGTTAAGCGTAACAAAATGCCTCCAATTCGAAGGCGTCAACAATATCACCATCTTAGTGATTTTGACAGGGGTAGAATTGTTGCTTTTAGAGAAGTCGGTTTGGCCTACCGCGAAATTTCCCGCCGTGTTGGTTCCACTGCAATGACGGTAATGCGTGTGTGTAGGGTGTGGACAGAAGAAGGTAGAGGAACACGAAACAGACCAACAGGTCAACCGAGGCGTACCGCAGAGCGTCAAGACAGGCACTTCAGACTACTAGCTCTGCGAGACCGTTTTGCTACTACGCGCCAACTCTGTGACCAATGGTTTGGTGTAGAAGGTCGCATTGTCAGTATGCGAACATTATATCGCCGCATTCGAGCTTTTGGACTTGCTTCATACCGTCCACGATTAGTCCTTCCTTTGACTGCAGAACATCGTCGTCAACGTTTGGACTGGTGCAGAGAACGGCAGCATTGGGAAGCAGAATGGCATAATGTCGTATTCAGCGACGAATCGCGATTCTGCCTAGGCATGCATGATGGCCGTCAGAGGGTAAGACGCCGTCGTGGAGAGCGACGTGATATTGGATTTGCTGTTGAGAGGCATGTGCACAGGACTGTTGGAGTAATGGTTTGGGGGGCTATTGCATATGGAAGCCGATCACCTCTTCTATTTATTCGGGTTAGTATGACAGCTGCGCGTTATGTTGATGACGTCCTACAAACCACTTTATTGCCTTATCTAGATGGCCGTCCACACGTCCTTTTTCAGCAAGACAACGCGCGTCCACATATTGCTCGTCGTACTATGGACTTTCTACGAGAAGCTGGCGTTAATGTTTTGCCGTGGCCACCCCGTTCACCGGATTTAAATCCCATCGAACATGTGTGGGACATAATGGGGAGAAGACTGACCAATTTGAACCATCCTCCACAAACTCTGGCACAGTTAATCCACCAAGTTCAAGTTGCTTGGAACGAGGTGCCACAAGCAGACATCGACCATCTTATTTTGTCGATGCCTAGACGTGTACAGGAGTGTCTACAGCTACGGGGTCGCCAAACACATTATTGATTTTTTTTCAAATTAATGTTAATAAAATTTCTTGGAAATCTGATCGTTTCATTCTTGACTTAAGCTTATCACATTACCAAAAAATCACGTCCAGGAAACTATTCCTTCTAGGTGTAACACTTCTAATGTCATTGAGTATATTTGAAAAAGGAGCGTTCTGCGTTTAATAATGTGATGTTCGCGAATTTAAAAAGGACGTTCGCATCATATTCGCACTCTTGGTTTTCAATTAAACTCGTTAGCAAATCTAAAAGATAATTTTTAAAATAATCATTGTGCTAATTTGGTCGTACGGTGATAACTTTTGGGAATTGCTGGTAACTCAAAAATATTCTGCGCATATTTTAACATTTTCTGGTCCCCACTAGCGTCTGAAATGATAAAAAAGTTTAGTACCTCATACAATGCACGAGTGAAAATTCATCGGAATGAATCGATATATAATTTCATCGACAACAAAAGCATCTGAAATAAAAAAAAAATAAAAAAAAATATAAAGTAAGCCTTGTCTATACGCACTATAGTTTGAAAATCAGGATTCTTATTTATAACCGCACACAATTTATCGGTTGTTAATCTTCCTATACTATCTGTTAGATTTCTTAACGAGGCTTTGTGGCGTGTATATTTAGCGCTTCATGTAATGACAGCTAAGTGTACCCTAATTTGGAAATAGTATCTTAAAGAATTGAATATTTTTCGGAAATTTGTTCTATTCGAGTGTGGACTTCGGTATCTGAAACCAGTCGCTGACTTACGGAAATTGCTTGAGCATCTTACGGATTTAAATTCGACGTACAAGGTTTAATAATGTGTAAAAATGTCTCATAATATAAAACAGCTTAAAGCCACATTCTCCATCTCGTCAATACCGACTGTGGTGGCTGAGGAATGTCCGGACAAGCCTGTTGAAATTCACGATTGCGTTTTGGAGATTTAATAAAAACTTTTTTGGTAGAAATTATAAATTGGTCTACTTTGTTTTCTAATAGATTCAGCTACAAGATGACATGCATGGATCAAACAGGTTACATGAAGTAATTGAGGTTAAGATTGTTTTAGTAACTTTCCAACTTTAACCATATTCGGACCCCCATCTGTAACCAACATTACAAGTTGGGTTGCCGATATATTGACCTTCCCAAAGGTATGTTTTATAGTTTCTACTATCCTTTCTGCGTTCGTTTTCTGTAATATTCTACTGCGTAAAAAACGGGCCAAGGAAATCTCACCGCTTCTTAAAGTGCACAGTAACACATTTAAAATACTTTTCTTTCAACTACCTTCAGCCATATTTTTTGATCTTTTAACTGTGCTTTCATTTGATCCGTAATCGTTGGTAATCTCCATTCCGGAACATATTTCCCCCAAAAGTTTCGAAATTCTTCATTGTCTACAATATGTTGTGGAATGTTGCACACACTTAACATAAAAATAAAGTCATATAGAAATTTACAATATGGTACATCACGTTGCGCATTTAACCGGTGTTGTTTACTATTAACATGTCTTTTACACATAAAAATACTGTACGGTAAAATGTTGATATTGCAAACAATACGTTTAATGCCAATGTATTCTCATGTCAAAAATCGGTTATGATATCTATTAACACTCGTCGAACATAACAAAGAACGCCGTCGATTCGCCATCATCAATCTAATCCGGCATTCATACACATACCATACGCATATGAATCTCAGCTTCGGATATATCCGATCGCTTTTGAAATATATCATCGCTGCCAATGAGTGCGCACTCGTTTCTGCAGGCTTAGTGGTGACTGGTGACTTGTTTATATAATTGAATCGTAGACAGGGAAACATCATGATAAGCTATTTTTAACAATAATGTTTGTTGGAAAGCTTACTTAATAGAATTTTTTTGTTGTAAAAATAAGTACGTTATTTTTTTCCTTTTTGGAAAAGTCAAGTTCAACATCTAAATTTACATACGATGACTAATTACAACAATTAAGAGCATGTAGATATTATTACAACGTACGCAACCTAAATGAAAAAAAAAACACAATGTGACCTTCCAGAACAAGAACATTGGCGATTAGCCAGGTCTATATACACGCGGCCGGGTCCGTGCGTGAGACATCATTAGCAATACTGGCATTAATGTGTAAAGATCTATATTAGTAATTAGCAATATATGTAATTAGTGTTTTGAGATTATTAACAATTTGTACTTACATGGTTAGTGGCTAAATAAATTATTAGAAAGTTGTTTCTGTTACTTCGAAATTGATTTTATTGTCGCCCGAGGATCCTGGCAAACACGTAACAACACAAATACAGCACTAATGAAGCAACTAGACTGTTTACAGGTTATTTCTGTGCGTAAATG